>PVLD010003954.1:0-71909 GCA_004027595.1 Dinomys branickii
GGGACTTTCCCACGTCTCGCCCCGGCAGCCTGGTCCGCCCTACCACATCTCCCCCGGCATCTCAGAGAAATACGCCCAGTTTAAACTTCCCAGCCGAGGTTCCGGCATTCACGCTCACCAAGTCTGTCTCGAGCTGGTGGTGTTTATTAAGGAGGTTCGCTCCCTTGCTGCTCACCCGGTCGCCATCTTCCCCTCCACCAAAAAATTTTTTAAGATTTCATTTCAAGTGGATGATTTCTGTTCAATTTGATTTAATTTTTCTGTAAGTGTGAGGACAGTTCCTATCACCTTGCTTGTCAATTATTTCTCCAATGTCAAAATAAGTCTAAAAAATTTGAAAGCAGAATTATTATGACAAAATATTTACATTGTTAATTTCCAAATCACATCACTGCATTAAAAAGTCAAAGCTTTCTGAAAAACGACAGGAAAGTTTCCTCCAGAGTCTGATCATCATGCTAGGGCAGCCATTTATTTAACAAGTTTTTACTCAGAATATTTCAATAATGTGCCAGGAGCGAATCTAGGCCCTGAGGAGAAATTAGTGAAAAATACAGACAGAAAGTACTAACCTTCTTGACATTCAGCTTGGAGGAAAACCAGACAATAAATAAGTTCATAGTACAGCGAGGGGATAAGTATTTAGGAGAAACTAATCCAGGGAGTGGAAGGCCAAAACCTTGAAGACCGGGAGGCAGTGCCACTGTAACGGTGCATGTCAGGAATGGCCTCACCTGGAGGGGGACACTGGAGCAGAGACTTCAGCACAAGAGCCTTCCAGGCACCGGAAGTAATAAGCACAGAGGCCTCAGGCATGAAGAACAAGAAGTCTGGTGTGACTGGGGGAGGACGAGATGTCATGGGAGACCCCTTCACAAGCCACTGTGAGAACACTGGGTTCACTCTGTGAGAGAGAGAGGCCTCTGAGAGGTTTAGTGCAGAGAAATGTGTAGCGTTTACCGGTGTGCGGCTGTGGTGTTCAGAGTAGGATACAGGCAGCAAGGTGGAGGCAGGGCGTCAGGCGAGGGGTCCTTGGAGTAAGCCAGCATTCAGGTACACGCCTGAGTCAAGTTTTCAGCCCATTCTGAACCAGTCAGTAGGATTTGCCGAGCGCTGTGGGGAGGGAGGGAGTGCCTGACCAGTGCTGTGGCTGAGGCAGAGCCTGGATTAGGGATCTCTTTTCCCTGGGAAAACACTTAGCAATATCTGGAGACGATGCCTGGGCCTGTGTGTCTGAGGGAGGACAGCGGGTGTCTACTGCCTGTGTGCTGGGGATGTAGTGACCAAGCAGGTCCTTCCCGGGTTTTTACTGTCTTGTTCAAAGAATTGGGTGGAACAATAAATGGAGGTGAAAGTATAATATTTGTTTAAGGCAAATGAAATGCTTAAGAAAAAGAAAGTGCCCAGAAAAGACACACTCTGAGGTAAGTGTGGGCCAGTTAAAGTAGGAAAAGAAGTTCGCCCTGCAGAGTGAGGACAGGCCGGCGAGAAGGACCACGGCACACACACCGGCTCACTCTCGTATACCCCACCCTGAGGTCAGCTCTAAGCTGTGCCATCAGTCACCTGCTTCATCTCATGCCAGAAAGTTGGAATGAGGTGCAGGGCTTGGGAGTTGCTCTGCACAAACCGTGAATCTCCATGGTTAACAAGTCTCAGTCATTGATAGGCCACACCCTGTGCTCCAGCCACTCTACCGTGCCCTACGCTCTTGCCTCAGGTAGAAACCGTCCTCCAACACACAGGACAGGTCCCCAAGAAGCAGTTACTCACCACTGATGTCATCAGTGCTAATGTGAAGAAGCTCCGGACCAAGGCCTCAGCCCTGAGCAAAGAAAAGATAGAGCTGAGGGTGACCCAGCGCGAGACTAACGGTGCAGAAATGTCAGGAGGGCGTCACTCGCTCCTCATCTCTGTCTCTCTGAAGTGCCTCCTAGATTTTCAAGAGACCGGTGCCAAACACTGTAGAAACATTAAGGTAGAATAGGGTTAAAGCTCGTCCACTCTTCGGTTAATGACACGATTCCCTTAGAAGTTAAATCCCTACAGAGTGGAGATCGTGCCCACAATATTGCTGTGTCATCTACAAGCATGAGCATAGGTTCCAGTATTTCAGATGTCATAATAAAAGCATGAATATAGTGATCGTATTGTCCCCTTCCCAGTCCATCATGTTTTATGAAATGAGACCATTCTCATCTTAGGAATGTCTTTGTTTCTCATTTTAGTAAACACAGTACACACCTAAAACAAGGGTCTTAAGTCATGTTTTCTAATGTAGTTCTTTTATCTCCTCACTCAGTCTGAGTTTTAGCAAGCAGAAATGGTCACGCTAGAAAAGAACTCAGGAACAGTAAAAGGAGAGATCACTGGGAGTCTTGCCCTGTTTCTTTCTTCTCCTATTTTGAATCCACGACTAGGGCCTCACATTTCTCCCAAGCAGCATTTCTGATGGCTTAGGATGTCCTCATGAGGCTATCCCTAAAAATAATAGGTTTCCTTTCATGAATTCGCTCTCTGGAATGCTCCCCTGTAAGTCCAGGGTGCTGCAGCTGAGCAAGCACATCCAAAGGCAAGGAGACTTGTTGCCAGGGGAAGTGGCCTTGTGACTTCTCAGCCAAGTGAAGTGGGTTACGTGGGAAAATGGAATGTGCTTAACCTGAGTTTAAATTCTTTAACTCTGCAGTTGAAAGCCTGAAATTGAATTTCTTAATTAACTTCTAGTTTGGGACTGTCCCTCTCCTTTCCTCCCGAGAGAAGGAAGCTGATCTGTAAATAGCTTAGTCCCGCACGCGCAAGCGATTGAATTCATTCTCATGCTTTCATTAACGTGGTTAACATGGTTCCATGTTTCTGCTTTCATTTCCAAAGGATCAAATGTTTCTCTGGAGATACCATTTTAAAAAGTTGTCTTAAAATCCAACTTTCCTGCAAAAATAACAGTGAGGACAATTGATCCAGAGCTCCTGGTTTCGGTAACTGCACGCTGAGGGGTGCAGTATTAAACGGTGAGACTGAGGGACGGGAAAGGACTTGGCTGGATTAGTGTAACAGAGAACGTGTTGCTGCAGATTCTTGGGAGAGTGGCTGGTAGATGCCGCCTTCTTTTATTTTTAGAATTTCAATTTTTAGTCCCTTGGGTATTTGGAGAGTTTCAGTTCATCTTCACTTATTCCTCTTCTGTTAAAACTGCAGAAAATAGAAAGTCAGCTACCATGTAGCCTTTATTTTCTTCTTTCTTCGTAAGGTGTTTAAATATAGATACCTGATCATCATCATTACAGGGATGAGGGGCGCGTGGTCCCACCCTGAAAACTCACAGGCGCGCACTCAGATTTTGCCATACGTATGTCTTGTACTAAAATTGATGTGTGAGTGTTTTATTTTGAAACTCAAGGCAGGGGATGAATACTCTCAGAAATTCAAAATTCAGATTGTGACTGGTGGACAGTGAGCACAGAGACAGAGCTGCTCAGCTAAGTAATTGGAGACAAGCCCGTCTAAGGCAATTTCGAGCAGAGCAGCCCAGTTTCTAGGACTTTTCTGGGTTATCTTTTCACCGGGATGATGAAGAGGAAACATCCCATAGTGCAAATTGGTTAGAGCTGTTGGTTGTAATTACGTGACCCTCCCTTAGTTTTTGAATCTGCACTTGACAAATTTTCAAAAACTACAAGGTACATGAAACTTGGATTGAGTGTATCAAGTGTACAAGTCCTGCCTAACTTTATCTCACCTCCTCTGCCCTGCCTCTAACATCTATAAATTATTTTATTGAATTCTTTACCAGCAATCTAACTAAATATTTGTTTTTCTGTATCCAGTGTCATAAAGGATTAATGATTGCCATGAAAGTCAAACAAAAACCCATTAAATAGGCAGAAAAGAGTCTCTTAAGTTACCCATTGAGGCATCTGATTCTCCTAAGAGTCTCAATTGTCCTAACTGCTATTTTCCTTATATGTGTCAAGAAACAAAAGGTACATACACTTAAATTGAGGTTAAAGTGTCTGCTGACACCCAAAAGTGATCTCCCAAAATGATAGGTAAAGGAACACAAAGATTTCATTGAGAGTAATGTAAACCCTGAAGATCTTTTACATACAGAAAAGTTACCAAGCTGAAGGCTGATTTAAGAACTGCCTGGGCTTATCCCATATTCCCTTCAGTTCTAGAGTATTGTGTGACGGTCATCCTGAAAACAAAAGCAAGCACAAATCAGAGTGCAGTGCATTTCGTTTTTTTTTTTTTTTTCAGTACTGGGGATTGAACTCAGGACCCTGCGCCTGCTAGGCAGGTGCTTATTCCACTGAGCTATATCCCCAGCCCTGCAGTGCATTTCATATGAAACTATTCTTGCCCTCTCTTCTCAGTGTTTTAGTTGGTTTATGCCCATACGGTGTCCTTAGACTTTCACCAGACTTACACATTGTAATTTTCTCTGACATCATGTAGCACAAAATACTGCCCCCACAGCCAGTATACTTCAGTTTGTTAGTTGCCCAGGTAGCAGTTTCAGTCTCTTAGAAATGGCTGGTCACTGTGATGCATAGATGGTCACTATGATGCATAGTATAAGAACCACTCCCCAAGTAACAAGCCATTATGACTCAGTACTTCCTACTTGGTTATCCCATATAAGCCCTAGACCACCAGAGATCAGGGCCTGATATTTTGGGAGTGATCCTAATCAGTGCCCCTAGACGTAAATAAATCTGCCTCCAAATCCTGGGTGTTGTTTCGGTGTCTCTGCTTACCACTGCACTCAATCTAAAAACAGTTAATCAAAGCAGAAAACAGTGAACAATTGTATTCAACAACTAGAACTTGGGGATATCCTGGAAGCTGGCACTCGGCTACAGGAGCTACTTGTGCATTCAAACAGACTACTTGGATTTGAAACTAGTGTGGATGTTAAAACGAGGAGCCAGCGGGCGCAGGAAAGAGCAAGGGAAGTTGCTAACGATTGCAGTGTGTTTTCAAAGTGCCCTGTATAACACAGACAAGTACTAGTTATTATAGTAGCACATAGATGTGCTAGAGGCATCTTCAGAGAAGTGATAACCCTTCGTCTGAGATCAAAGGACAACATCAAGCGTAGTATACAGTCAGGGTGACCGTCTTTGTGAGGCGCGTGGGATTTCAGTATCTGCTGTGTCCCAGTATGAGAGGGAAGCTTAGGACACAGTGCCATGGGTGTTGGGAGGATCCTTCCTGAAGGGCCTGATGATTCAACCCACCCCAGGAGACAGACTGGGACCCAGAAGGCCATGGTGCAAGTGTTTTAAACTGTACACCAAATGCTGGATATAACTCAGAGGATGGTTGTAGTTGTAGCTTTGGAGATTAGAAGAGAAGGGAAAGGCCAAAAAGGAAGATCAGTGGTGAGCCTGAACCAAGATGAAATCATGTAGACCAAGAGTCTAGGTCAGTGATGAGCAAAACTTTGAGAGACCAAGTCCCCAAACTGCAACCCAAAACTCAACTTACTGCAGAGTGCCAACATTGCAGCTACACCTGGATGCTTGGCTGCTGGGGTGATGCTGGGTGACTTGTCTCAATTGCAGACAGAGAGGGCTCTGAGAAGGCTGTGAGTGCCCGTGGTGGCACGCGTGCCACAGGTCCATCACCACTCATCTGGGTTTAGTGGGGGAATGTCTAACCTTCCCGTTCTGTGCCTTTCTTGGAACACTCGTCGCTAAGTGACAGGAATTGCTCCGGGATGCTTAGGGCAGAGGTGGGTGGGAGCAGTCGCGGCTCCAGGTCCATGCTCCCTAGTCATGGTTAGGGGTGGACAACTACCAGGAATGCTGAACTTTCCATCTCTTATACCAGTGGCCGGGGAGAAATCATCTCTAAGTGGAATCTTCATTTCTGATGCAAGTTGTCTAGAGAAGCAGCATGAATTTATTTAATTGAGAAAACCTGACACTAATCTGAATTTGCACTATGCCATAAGCTTGATTTAGATTCCAGGGACACCCATAAAACTGGAAATTCATAGCATACGTTGCCTTGAGAATCGGGGAGGACAGCAGGGAAATAGACCTACTCTCATCTCTCTGGGGACTCAGTCACACTAGACATCAGATGAGGAAAAGGAAGTTAGGAAGGGAAGTACATGCAGTGCGTGACAGCTGGAAGTGCTGTTAGAAAGAGGAAATAGCTACCAATAAATATACATGTTTGAAAATCTACATAAAAGTTAAAAAGATAGACTGCATCCGCCCTGTATGGCTCACACATCCAACACTGGCCTCCATGGGAAGTATGAGAAGATCCAGTGTGTTCATAGATCTCACTGGACTCAGCTCTCCACAGAAGATAGGTACATAAACATAATTTAATGCATCTGCTGCTCCATGCAGGAATGATCCAAAGAAAATCACAATAAAAGATGTAGTGTTTACAGAAACTCAGGAAAAACAGCCCATCTTGGTGAGCTGGACTCTCCACTTGCATAGGAACATGTGTCAACACCTTCTTGTTGATTCGGGACAGGTCCCCAGAGCTCTGACTCTCAGGAGCCAGCAGAAGTGAGGGAGGAGAGAAGAGGAGTGAGCATGGGAAGGAATTGTGTGGGTATTGAGCAAGGCCAGCTGAAATCTTCAAACGCATCCCAACATCGATTTTCCTGCTCTCACCCAGTGTCCTGGAACGCAGCCATGCTTCTATAGAGCAAACAGGCAGGCGTGCTTGGCTGTGAGGAGGGGCCGAACGTGGATCGCAGTGCCTGCCAATACCAGCAAGGAGAAGGGCAAAGCCGGGGAGGTGGGCAGATTCTCGGGGTTGCCTGCTTTGTATCCTCCCAGCGTTTAGGGGAGGATGGACTAGTCCCACTTGCCATCTGTTTGACATAAATTGTTAGAATTGCAATTTGCCCACAGTGTTTGGGATTGCTTAAGTGCTACCTCAGCCAATTCAAATAAAACCACTCCCTGACTACCAGCCCTGGGAAGAGAGGAGAAGGCTTTGGGGCATAGTGCATTAATTCCTTCTCAGTCTCCTGCATAATTTATGTTCTGAACCTAATCAACTGCGCAGATGAAAACTGAACTTACTTTAAACTCTCCTTTTTCTTCTCCTCATGCCTCTTTTCTTGGGAAATGGTATGACCAAACCAGGAAGAGGGCAGCAGAAATACTTTTAGGTCACCAATTCATCGTGACCTAATCTCTATCATTTTTCTCAAAGTGGCTGCCCTCACCGCATACCATGCACTAACTGAGAACCTTACTATTTTTTCGTACCTGAAAGTTTGCCCTTTACCCTTTCTTATCCTTTTCTCACTTAGACAATTCAGTTCCTGTTCACAAAGGGTGCTACCGCCAGCCAAGTGGATGGTGAGTTTCCCATGCTCAGAATCTTCCCATGGTCCCTGAAAGCCCATGCAGCAGTTCTAAAATAGAAGCCTGCATCACGGTGAAAATACAAATGAAAGCGTCCATGGTTAGGGCCCAGGTGTGTGTTTGATGAAAGCATCTCTAGGCCCTCCTAATGGGGACACCCCATCCAGAAGGACTGTCCTACAGTAAAATACTTAAATTACTTTGACAAATAGAGCCCTTCATTACTGGGCTGCTACCTTGGAAAGTCCCAGGTGATACCTTGCATCTTTGCTTGAATATGTTTAACTCAGGAACCACGTTTTTATGCTTCCGTGCCTTCTTACTGGGCTGTTCTACATTGAATCACCCACCCGGATGAGGTGTAGCATTTTCTCTGGCTCTCCTACTCTCTGCTAGCCTTTCTGTATTTCCCAACAAGAGTTTTATGACTTTTAAAGTTTTCTTATGTATTTTATGCATAGGTCCATCATAGCAGTTATTGTATTATATTTGGTAGGATCTTGCTTTGCAAGAAATCAAACTTAGTACTTCAATTTCCATATCCCAGCAAGCTGGCTCAAAGTAAAGAGTGAAATACGTATTTGTGGAATGAAAATATCAGTAACGGATATGAGAATAAGTAGAAATAATTAAATACTGTTTTGGGTGAGGAAGTCAGGAGATGTGTACACAGGATATTTTTGTGGAAGACTTTTGTGTTGGAGCTATGGCCACAGGACTTGTATTTCTGTTAAGACTTTAACACTACACTCCTTTTCTTCTGGAGACTCCAGAAGTGTTTTCACATTTCTGGTGTATTTGTGTGACAGAGTGCTGAGTTTTCAGTATCTTCTGCTGAACACTGAGATTCAGATGCTGCAGTTGAAAGCTGAGATTGCCAGTGGTGTCAGATATCTGTTGCTTGCTGTCACTGTCCAAGAAAAAAATGCAGGGCACAAAGACTGCTGGGCAGATGCAGACAAATCCCTAAGAACAGGCACTGGGGGGCCTCAGAGGAGCCCGGAAGACTCTGAGTGAAACTTTAACCTATGAAAATGAATGTGTTTAAATGAGCACAGCATAATTTTCTATTCCTGAGGAGAAATCAAGTCAGAGGGCTGTGGACATCAGCTGTCAAGCTGGTGTTATTCTGATGTGTCCCATGTGTCTAAATGACTCAAAAACCATGTTGTTAAGTTTCTCTTAAAATTCTTAGCCATGATTATAAAGAGAGAACTTTGGGGAACATCCAAGTGGAGCTGGAATGAACTAGGAAGAGGAAGTGTTTAATTAAGCCATATTGTGGCCAGATGAGGCCTTTCTCTCACTGGCTACAAATCTCCCTTGTTCGTGAATTTCATTTTAACCTGCACTCCCTTTTAATCCATGTATCCTTGGGGAGTTGCGGTGGTTTCACGAAGCTCTGTCACTTCCTAAATGTGTTCTCATCAGGGTACAGGACCTACACAGAGCCTGCAGTGGAGGCAGTGACTATATTTAAGGGTCTTCCCTACACCTCGCCCTCCTTCCCCTGGAGTGGCAGGGGCTGGTCTTGGTAGATAAGGCAAAGTCTTTCTATTGCTCTAGATCAGCTGACCAAGCTTGGCTCCCCATTTGCTGTGATGGTTTTGATGGTTCTGGAGAAACCATCTTTGTGGGTTTCTCTATGATAAGAGAACTTTTGATGTTCAGTGTCGGTCAGAATGAGGATTGGGGGAAAAACTATTTACAAATATATAGAAAGAGGAAATAAAGAATATGGATCTTTACATTTTCAAAGGTTGACCACCCTTCTTCTTGTATTTCAGTATCTTCCCTCTGGAGTATTTCTTTTCTTTGTGCCTGTTATTCATGTTTTGTGATCTCGAAGGTGCAGTAGCATACCATCTTTAGTAATTTGCTGACGCTCTGTCATCCTGTCTTGAGATGCTGGATATAGGAGAGTGTGATTCTTACCTTTAAAAATCTCACAAGGGAAGATGGCACTATTTTGATAGCTCATCTATAGACAGGGCTTTTCCTTCACAAGTAAAAGGATGAGGGTATACAGCGAAAACCTTCTGTCTGTGCCAGTCCCGTGACCCTTTTGCCTTCCTTTGATTTGGGGCTGTGCCCACCTTCGGTAGCTGTGCCTGGCCTACGTGCAGGCTCCTTTTAAAAGATGAAAGTAATTTTTAATCTTTAAACTTGGTCCTCTCACAGACTCCTTTTACAGCTGGATTTTGGTTACCGTTTTATGATCTACATCCCACTGTTCCGTGGCGTAGGAAATTATAACTTCTCTGTGTATTTTTTTTCCTTCCTCTGTTCCTCAGTCAGTGCTCCCCTCTGTCCTTTATTACACCTCTGCTATGGTCAGTGAGTGCAGTTTTCAAGGTGTGAGTGAGAGAGAAAGAAGAGAGTCGGACGGAGACCTGGAGCTGGGAAAGAATGTAGCGACCATTCTAGCACAGCCGACTGTCACCTCCAGCTCCTGCAGGGACTTCGCAGTGCTGGAAGGATGAGTCTCCAGGAGTCGTTCTGAGCACTGGCAGCTCAGTTCTGGCTGGGACACTCAGTCACTTAAAGTCACTTAAAGTCAAAGCCTTTGCCCTTCTAAGCTGCAGGAGCTGTACATTTTAAAACCCCTGAGATCTGGTTCCCTGCACTGGCGAAACATCTTTCCTG
Source organism: Dinomys branickii (assembly GCA_004027595.1). Taxonomy (NCBI): domain Eukaryota; kingdom Metazoa; phylum Chordata; class Mammalia; order Rodentia; family Dinomyidae; genus Dinomys; species Dinomys branickii. The sequence goes on from PVLD010003954.1 coordinate 9,996, forward strand.
AAACATGTGAATTAAATCTTATGAAAAAGACCCATGAAAATTACCAAATCCCACTTTACCTCAGGGTTCATATTTAATGGAAATCATAGCATCACAAGAACATCAGAGAGAAAATCTAAGATTCTTTGTTGCTCCCAATATGCAGAATCTCATGCTGTCTGCCTTAGCCTGCACTCCACCCCTACTCAGCAAGCTCGTGGAGTTGAGGGCAGAGCCCCAGGCTGCTGAGCAAGGCTGGGCTTCTCCATCTCACCATTCATCAGAACTACCTGGAGGGCCATTCCCTTAGATGTGGGTGGCCCCAGAAATGTTCACTTGTAACGGCTTTCCTGGACGGCGTTGATGCTATAGACTAGCATCACACTTTAAAGACCACTGTCAGTGGAGATCATGGCGCACGCCTGTAATCCCAGCACTCTGGAGGATGAGGCAGGAGGATCGTTGCAAGTTCAAGAGCAGCCTGGGCTACAAAGTGAGCACAAGGCTAGCCTGAACTGCATAGCGAGTCCCTGTCTCAAAAACACCAAGAATAAATTAATACATACCTACATACGTACATACCACTGTCAAGGCTTGGCATGGTGGTGAACGCCTATAATCCCAGCCCTCCCAGAGGCTGAGGCAGGAGTGTGGCAAGTTCAAACCCACTCTGGGCTAATTAGCAGTGCCTTGAGACCCCATCACAAACAAACAGAATAAGAGGCTGGGGGTGTAGCTCAGTGTAATCCCTGGATTCAGTCTCTAATACTAAAAAAAAATCATCATATCAGAAGCAATGATGTTTGTTTTTCCTACTTCTAGTCTGATTAAAAGGAATTAGAGCAGGCAAATTCAACCAGTCTTGCTGAATATTCCATCTCACAGTTATTATCTGCTATTGTCCAAGGTATACACATCTTGTTAAGGAGATGATATGAATGGTATCACTTTATCTTCTATCCTAGAATAACACAAAATCTCTTTGATATATGGTGATACCAGTAATGTGAAATCAGCCTTTACACATTATTCTTTACCAAAAAAGGAATACTTACTGTCATTGTTGGAATAAGGTTCATCCCCACCAAAACTCCTGAGCAGGCTTGGTTCCCAGTGTAACGTGTAATGGTGTCGAGCAATGTCATAGTCATTTTCCTTCTGGCAGGGGCACCTTGTTGTGGATGGACACCGCAACTTACAAGAGAGATTACAGTTACTTGGCTTAGAGTTTCTGGGGGGATCAGCCCATGGTCAGCAGGCTCCAAGGTGGGGCAGCATGGCGGAAAGGCCTGGCAGAGGGGAGCTGCTCATCCCATGGCAGCCAGGAATGAGGGAGAGAAAGGAAGGGCCAGGTAGGAGCAAAGCCCTTCCAGGTCACGCTCCCAGTGATCTGCCTCTGAGCACCAAGCTCCATCTCCTAACAGCTTTGGCTGCCCCATAACCTGCTCATTTCCACAACAGCCGTGTCTGAATGCCTGGGGCTTTGAGGGACATCCAGATACCAGCCATACCCAGAGGTGTGAGAGGCTTCAAGGGGTGGTTGTTGTGGCACACTAATCTCAGAGGGACCGAGGCCATCCTTTGGAGGTGGGTGAGGTGTCTTAGAAGTGGACTCATTACTGAGAGTGAGAGTCACTATAAGGTAGGCCTGGTACATCTGTTCATTTCAGCCTTACTCCTGTGTGTTCCCTCCACTTGGTGCCCTCTGCCTTGAGGCCTCACTAGAAGCTCTGAAACGGGAGCTAAATAACCTTTCTGCTTTCTGAATTCCTCGGTGTGTGGTCTCCGTCTGACTCTCTTCCTTCTCTCTCATTTACACCTTGAAAACTGAGCCATGGCTGTGGAAAATGGGCCAAGACACAAACCTCATGCAAATCAGCCTGTCTTTTCCATTTCCATAGCAAATGGTATTTGTACGTTTTATAGATAAGGAAGCTGAAATCTTTTCTAACACCACAGGATACCTAGAGTCACACTACTAGTAGGCCTAGAGGTGGCAAGAATTATGATTCAGTCTCTCTGACTTCAAGTCCTACTCACGTGGGGCCCATAGTAAAAACAGTGAGCTAATGGCACTAGAAATTGTCATATAAGGATGTTCTAGTCTACAAAACGCTGCTATGCCGTACTACCAATATTAGCCCCATAAACCTTGAGTCAGTTTTCACATTCCTAGACTTACAACTATCGCAAATTGGCCTGAAGCATCTACCTGAGGTAGCATGTTTATTATTGTTTGAGAATTTCTAATGGACCAAAACAGAACCTGAGGTAGCTGTAAGTGAAAGTCCACCTAGCCCGTTAGGGTTGGGTTGAACTATTCATACATGTGTAGAGGGTGGCAGGGACACTTTGTGATCAAGAAGTGAGGGTGAGAAAATAGTTTTGGATTTTATTCGTGGGTAGTATTTTAAAGAAAGATAGTGAAATGGTTATCATTTATCTGGTGAGAAACCCTGGTGAGAGAAAAGAAAGCAAAGGTTGGTGAAACTTCTCCGGTAGGACTGACAGCCAAAAAGTTGCCGGCAGCAGAGAGACGAGGGCAGTTATATCAGTGAGAAGTAAGTCAGGAAAAAGCAAGATGCGTGAATCTCAAGATGATAACGCACGGGGTCAGATTTTCTCTAATGGAAGTCAGAGGATAATCCAAATTGTGTGCAGAATGTTGGATACAGCACTACCCACCCCCACCCCCCGCCAAATATGGCAAGTTCCATGAGAAGCTGAATGGGGAGGGAAGCATTCCCAGGTATCCTTCCAGCAAGAGATTTTGAGTAATAGGTGAAGTTGGTGAGAGCAGCCTACCCAAGATGCTAGGCACCCCCAGTGGAAAGCTGCAAACCCTGAAGAGAGGATGACACTGAGCCGGGGAAGGGGAGCCATTGCAGTTATTTAAGGGCTGGGTGGTGACTGAAATTTGTGATGTGCTTCGCCTGACATTACGTTGAGATACAGCTGGACTGAGGCTTCTCTTGTCTGAGAAAGCCAAGCTGCCTGCATGTTTGAACATGCCCCTGATGTTTATGAGCTCTTGGACACTGGGGGTGTCCTATAGGATGGGGAGAAGCAACGCTATTTGTCTATGATTGTGCCTGCCTGAAGTGATGCCTGTCAGGCTCCTGGGCTGAGCCAGAGAAACTGGGGTGACACCCCACACTGGGTCCTGGTTTTGTGGCGCTGTCTCCCACTGTTAGAAAAAAGATGCCTGGAAAACTCTAAAATTAAATTGGAGAAGTAATAAAAAGATTTTCCTGAGTTATAAATAATTGATGATGATTATAAAATTGATGATAAGTTTTCATTGCATAATTTGATTGATATGGCAGTTATCCTAGCAGTCTTGCACAGAATGCTCTTGTGAACAGATAATTTATCTCACTGAGTCTGTTTCTGCATAAATATTTTAAAATGAGAAGCATAATAAATCTGTCCATAGCATACACACAGAGGGCTGCCAAACCCGCCACCTGTTTAAGGTTTTAATGAACCATTCTGCATTCAACAGAAAGCCACATCCCATTAACACTGACAGGTTGCTTTGCCGCTGCTGTTTGTTCGTGTTGCTGGAACTCTGGAGAGATCATTTTGCAAAATCCTATAAATGGGGCAATCCTGATCTTTTCAGTGGAAGTCAGTAATAACTGCGAACAGGCTCCCCTAAAATTCCCCTGTCTGCAGCTTCGCTGGGACCTGGGGCTCGAGTTAGGAGAGTGGCCAAGTGGGGAGTCAGACCTGTAGTCAAGTGGGAGAAAAGTGCATCGGACAAGGACCAGGAAGATGTCGTGTTTGTGTCATTCTCCCACTCCTCTCTGGTGGAGATTTTGTCTGCTGAGAACCCATTTCTGGACTGCGCTGTGCACCTCCCAGCTCTGCAGGTGGGTGGAGGCTGGACAGGGAATGGAGGTTAGTGAAGGCCACTGAAGGCCTCGCAGGGCCTATTTACCTTCTCAGAGTTTCTGGGACAAGAATTAATGTCCTCCCATCACCTAAGTATTGTCCTTTACTTCCGTCAAGGCAGTAGTTGTTTTGAAGAACAGTAACATGTTAAAGGAAAGGGCCACGGAGTTCCTGTTCCAGTGCCGCTGAAGCACACAGGCGCCCCCAAGACTTGAGAAGTGGCAGCACGGGACAGACCTGGAAGGGCCCTTCCAGGGAACGTAGCACATCCACAGTGGGGAGAGTGGTGAGTTAGAGCAGGTGTTTTGGTTTTTGGTTTTTTTTCCAACAATAAGCAGCATTGCTCCTGCACAGCGTGGAAATGCTCTAAATACAAGAATTGCAGTCAGATAAAGGCCGTTAGCAACACACACACATGCGCACACGCACACGCACACGCGCACACGCACACGCACACGCACACACCCTTGCGTGCGCCAAAGCCAGCCTTGTCGCTTGTGCCCCAGTCTTTTCTCTCCATCTGCCCCATCCATGGCAAGGAGCTGTCAGTCCTGCGTTTGCGTGTTGACATGTTTGTGCACCAGATTTACTGTGTCGTTCCGATCCCGGCAGACTCCACCTTTCATGTGTTCAATCAGAAGGTCAAGTAGGAAAGGTTCAGGTTGGCCACCCAACCTCTTTAGGGTCACAGTCCTCACCTCCCTGCTGTCCCTCAGAGGGCCAGGCAGTCAGGCAGCCAGGCGTGGGCCTAGTTAGCCTGTTTTGCATTCAAAATCAAAGTTCAACATCATCAGCAAAAGTCCTGGGTTCAGTGCTCAAATTCTTTCCAGTTATTTATTTATTTATTTTACTGGAGACTGAATCTAGAGCCTTTGCACTGAGCTACATTCCCAGCCCTTCCTGCCTTTTTTCTTTTGTTCTCTTTTTTCTCCTTCCTTCCTTCCTTCCTTCCTTCCTTCCTTCCTTCCTTCCTTTCTTTCTTTCTTTCTTTCTTTCTTTCTTTCTTTCTTTCTTTCTTCTTTCTCTCTCTTTCTTTCTGCCTTTTAGGAAGAAGATTTGCTAGGTTGCTGAGTTGTCCAGGCTGGGCTACAACTTGTGATCCTCCTGCTTCAGCCTCCCAGGATGCTGTGGTAACAGTGATATGGCATTGTGTCTGGCTTCTTTGAAGCAATTTATATCATCCAGATGATATAAACAAATAAAACATTAAAACAAGAGGGTACAAATGCATTTGGAGTGGCATCATCAGTATCAGGATGTTTAAGCTTAGGTAGGCTGCCATTCTGGGCTGTGAAGTTTCTATAAAATTGTAAAGTTTATATAAATATTTTCAGCCTACAAAATTAGTGTGAAATCATACGTAACTCTATTTTTTATGGTTCCTACTGATCTTCCTTTCAAATTCCTGTCCTGATATTCAAAGTGTGATTCACATAACTTAGACAGTTTCAGATTTACAGCCAGCTGAGACAGGAGTTTCCCTTCCCCTGGTGTCTCCAGAGCAGGCTTCATCTTCTCAGGGTCCAGGGCACCACAGCCTCTGCAGAGATGTTGAGGCCACAGTGGCACCCCTTGCTGTGGTGGTCGTTGCCTCCAGGCACTCCTGTCTCTTAGGACTATGTCCTGGTCGTGCTGCTCCCGTCTATGTCAAACTTGGCTCTCGGCCAAGCCCAGTGCTGTCCTACAAAGCACCCAAGTGCTGACTTGTTCCTCTGTGTCCCCAGCATCCACACTGCCCTGGTTTCTTTTACAGCAACCCAGAAACTGCAGACTCAAAGGTCAGGGTGGCTACATACAGGGAGCCTCGGTAAATCGATCTCTTTTCCTTCTCTCCTTGGTTCTCCTCTGCACCACAGTTCAAAATTTCTGTCCTCTTTAAATCTAATTAAGATTGGAAAGAGCGACAGATGGGAGGACATGCATGGCTTCTGCTCAGGTGGAGTTTCTGTTGTATTCTTGGTCTGAAGGTTTGAAAGCTGCCACTCCTTAACTCTCCTCTGAGGAGAGGCCAGGGCTCTCCTGGAACCCACGTGTTCTGAGGACATGGGACAGTAAGGAAGCTCAGGCAACCTGTGCTGCCATCACTTAAATCCTGGTACTGTGACTTTGTCTGGCATGGCTAATTCGAGGGGACTTTCACAATCCTGTTTAAATGATCCCATCAAGGAACTACTGAAATACAGAGATTTTCCTCCCTGTTCTTGAACAACTCTCATTTTAAAGTAAAAATTAATCTAATTTAGTTGAGCCTGAAAGAGAGTGAGAAAGGCTTTTAAAAGCCGCTTCTACCATTCAGCACACAATCTAACTTTCATGGAAGGCACATGGCCAAAGTACGCTACAGGCCTGGAAATATGTCACTCAGTTGAAACCAGTTAGGACCAAGAGTCAAGAACGACCCAGAGGTTGAAAGACACATCTTCTCTTCTTCAAGCCTGGATGTCCCTAAGCTGTGACCTCTTAGGAAGAGAGGCCTGCGTTTGCCATCTGAATGTAGAGCTCCCCATTCCTATTTTAAGCTCACATAGTATCTGAAGGTATAAGAGATAGAGTGTTTATCTGTTTCAGAGTAAAGCTGACCACTGGAGGGGCTCAGGGTCTCTTTTGGGGTGTCACAGGCAGTGAGTGGCACAGGTAAATGAAAGCAGAGATGTTCTGAAGGCGAGCCACGTGCACAGATGTTTTTCCCTCACTCCTCACTTTGCTGGAAATAGCACTGCATACATGGCTTCCCAGAGCATGACAGCACCCTCTCATGAAAGAAGAGTAAGTGATGGGACTTCCTCTCTATATTTCTCCAGTGACTTCCTCCCAGTAAAGTGACATGTACCGTGGGAAGTCCCATCACACACCTCAGGTGATCCTGGCACACGGGAGTGCGTCTCGCATCAATGTACCACAGAGGATATACAGGAATTACTGTCAAATTTTGTCTAACTTCAAATATGCGGAGCCCCTAGGATAATGTTAAGAATTGGAACTAAAACACTGTTTTAATTTTTTGTAAAGTCTTGTCTTCTGAGAATGCCTTTGCCCATTTTTCAAAAAGAGACAGCAAGATGAACTCAGAACGTGTGTGCTGGGCTGGAAGGAGCCAGCCAGACCAGCTGACCCCCACACCAGCAGCTTGACATCCTATGACTGCTCAAGTCTAACCCGAGGTCCCAAGTGAACACAAACTTCTGGTTTCCTTTGAGATGTCAGTAATTTTTCTCCTTGTTCTTCCTTCCAAGAAGCACCACAAGCCTAACCACAGAATGAGCAGCATTTGATGCCATTAAGCATGACGTAAGATCAAGCAGGCCTCTGCTAACTCACGTGACATCCAGCTCCCCCGAGCCCTGCCAGGGCTTTTTTCTGTGTGGAAGGAAGGTTGGAGACAGGCCTGGCTGGCTAGTCAGACATAAGAGCACCGCTGAGCTCACTGGCTCCCTCTGGAAACCACAAACACATCCCAGAAAAGGACCCATTTTTTTTTTTTTTTCTAAGAAATAGGCCAAAGAATTCATATGTATGGAAATTTGAATGGGATGACTCAGAAAAATCTATTCATTTGAATCCTTTATGTAAGATAACAACAGGGAGCAACCCCTCTGGGTCTCCATGGAGGAGAATGAAGGTCCAAACTGGGGAGAGGTTCTAGATTAGCCTTGTTAATGTGTGTTTATTAATCATGACTTGACTTTCCAACTTCCATTTATATAACAAAACACTTTCTTTTAAAGGATAGAGAAAAATAAACACCACAGCTCAGTTGTATTGAGCACTGACTGTGTGTTGAAGGGTTTCAGAATGACTTACGTAGAATAGATATTTAGTCCTTAAAATGCTCTCAGAATGTAGGTACTACTTATATCCTTGCTTTGCAGAGAGAAATGTGGGCAAAGTTAAAGAGACTTGCCCAGGTCAAGAGTGAGTTTACAACTTAAAGTCAAAGTGTCTGACTCAAGGATGGGCTCTCAGACACTGTGTTACACTCACCCATACAGGAGAATCTACTTCAGAAGGCACCCACTGAGCCTGGTCATTCTGTGCCTGGCAAGTATGAGCAGTAGGCCAGTCGTGGTGGCGCACACCTGTAATCCCAGCACTCGCGAAGCTGAGGCAGGAGGATCCTTGTGAGTTTGAGCCCAGCCTGAGCTACAAAGTGAGCTCAAGGCCAGCCTAAACTGCATAGCAAGACACTGTCTCAAAAAGACAAAAAAAAAAAAAAAAGAAAAAGTATCAGCAGTAGTGGAAATCAAAAGTGTACAGAATCAAAATAGAACCCAGACAGACAAGTATTCTTCATTATATCATGTGACCTTATATTCAAATTTGAAAGAACTTTGCTAGTTCATTGTACAGCCACAAAAACAACCCATTTCTTACTTGAACGAGAAGTCAGTGGTTCTTGGTGTCTGAGATGTGTGCGGTGGGTGTTAGCAGAGGGACTGCAGCTTGATCACACCGCCCCAGAGAATTCCACGAGAGACCTGAAAGGCAGCATCCCTTCTCCCCCGTTTGGTGGTTGCCTTACAGGGCCTGCAGTGCAGTGCAGAGTAAGCAGCAGTCTTGAAGCCAGCAAGAAGAGAGAGGCTGTGGCGATGCATAATCATCAATGAGGCCTCCAGGGAGAGAAAATAGCTGCTTCCAAGTCATGCAGAAAATCAGGGTTAGCGTTGAGGGACCATGAGAAAAATATTCCTGCCTCTTTATGTGGTTCTATGCACCTTGCTTGCAAAACATTTACTTGTTCTTGACTGACCTTCAGAAACAGGCGCTGTGCAAACAACACTAATCATCTTAACAGCGTAGGCAAAGAAGACGACACAGAGAGAGAACTTTCCTGAAGGCATAGCATCCGTCCTGTCTCTCACCGTGGTGTCCCGTCCTGCATCTTGTGCCCTTTCAAGGGTGCAGAGCGTGTGTTTCCTCTGGAAGCTCCCAGTGCCAGCCGTGATTTTTCCCCCTACTCTGCTTGCCACGCTCCAGTCAGTGAAGGGAAACTATAGTGTTCCTTATCTCTACTGAAGAGCCAAAGCCTCTGCTCTCTCCCTCCCTGCACTCATGGGTCCCTCACATGTCTGGATGCCCAGCGGTGGAGGCGGAGGAGGTGAAAAGATGACAATGAGACTGGATAAGTCTTGATGATAATGAAAGGTGGCTTTTGTGTCTATGATTCAGGGTCCTTTGAGTGGCGTGACGGGGAAAGAAACATGTAATATGTCTACTAGAAACCCTCCCATCTGCCACTCAGTTCTCATACCCATTGTCACAGTACAGTGTGATGAAATCCTATCCCTGCCCATGAATGTAAGCACAGCTGTTGACATAAAGCAGAGCACTCTCACAAACCTCAGGTGATAGATGTCTCTACAAAGACCCACCACGATCTTAGCTCGCTCCTAATTCACCTACTTATTTTAAAGCAAATGAGCTAATTTATGATAAAAGTGTTAGACCTGTTGTTTTGGAGTATTTTAAAAACATTTTGAAGTTGTCACACCATGAGTTTAAAACATACTGTTTTAAATTTTATTTTATTATGATAAAACATAGCAGAAAATCTACCTTCTTAACAAGTGTTCAAACGTACACTACATTACTCACTACTTGAAAATGCCTGCATAGCTCCTTTTTAGACCCTTCTGCCCCCATGAGACTCACTGAACAGCAGCTTTCAGTCCCTTTCCACACCCCTGACCCAGGCCCTGGCACCATCATCCCATCTTCAGTTTCTTCTAGTTTACCGCTCTACATCCCTCGTGTAAGTGGATTCGGGCAGCATTTGCCCTCTGTGGCTGGCTTATCTCAGCATGCACAGTGTCCCCCAGGTTCACGCACATTGTGCTGTGTGGCAGATCCCATTCTCTTATGAGACGGAAGAAAATTCCACTCTGTGCCCACCATGTTTACCTCTACGCATTCATCTGTTGATAGACAGCTGCACTGTTTTCCAGTCTTGGCTACTGCGTAGAATGCTGCAGTGAACAACAGGGTAAAGAGATTTATTCAAGAGTCTGTTTTCAGTTGTCTTGAATAAATACCCAGAAGTGGGGAGTGATTGAATGTTTACTCTAACCTGTGTTCTACAGCACCTTCACCATGCCCTCCCACCTTGCACAGTACCTCACTTTCTCCCTATCTTCACCGGTACTGGTCTTGTTATTCTCCCCCTACCTCTGGCTCGCTGTCTTAAATACTGTCCATTTTAGAGGTGGTATCTCATTGTGGCTTTGACTTAGATGTCCCTGTTTATGTGTGATAAAACCTAATACATTTTAATTTTGAAGCCTTTTTTATTTCATTCAGAGAACAAATGCCACCCAGCGCAACACCTCTATGTGAGGGCGTGGGCGTCCTCCAAGCTTTGAGAGGAGGAATGGCCCATGTTTGGATCTGAATGGGCCTCTCAGCCTATTTTATGCTGTGGAGGCTTGAGAACCCCAGGACTCACCTCATTTTGTGCTGTGACTATGCATTTTTGTCCAAGCTGATTCAATTCCCTGGAAAACGCTGTGGGTCTCTGTGTGTTATTACCTACTCCCTTCAGCAAAAGCTATACCTACATTTCCCCCTTCCACTCCTCAAAAGGCTTTTTGCTTAGCTGATTGTGTTTACAAGTCAAATCTTTAAGCTTGTTAGAAACTCTTAACTAAAACGTCTGAGAGTCTTGTTTTTAAGATTATTAGGATCCCTACTGGGTGTACCATTAAAGCTTGAGAAGGTCTCAAAGAGAGACTTCCGCTCACACTTCTGAGATACACACTCCTTGACTTACAGTGCCCTGGATACGCTGTTTGCTGTGAGGCAGTTTCTTCCTTGGTGACTATTTGTTATCTGGAGAAATGGGATAGGAAAATAGTGCTATTAGACTCCACAAGTCTTGCCTCCCTCATGTTGTCTAAATCTTTTAGCAGTTCTTTGTGGCTTATCTTCTTCTACCAATGTATTATCATATGCAGATAAGGAAGTAGTTTGGCACTTACAGCATCCTGCCTAAAAACCTTCGCCAAATCTAAGAGTATATGTGGTCAGCTTTTCTACCTTAACAAAGCTGCAGGGCTGGCAAACACCGCTACTGCGTCGCTGGAGTTGCCTCTCTCCAGGCTCTGCTTTCCTCACTTACCTTCTCTCCTGGAGCCCCCTGTGGCTCTGTCTACCTCCTGGTGTCATACTCAATGCTCCCTACTTTCGGTCTTCGTAATGGTAACAGGTATTGCTTCATGTCTGCATTGTGATGTTTCAGTGCAGAGCAAACTATTCCACAACATAGCAGTTTACAATGTGTATTGATTTCCTGGACCCGAAATTTGGGTCTTGTCTGTCTTCCAGTTGGTAGCAACTAAGACCCTTCAGTGGACTGAAGGATTCACAGTGGATGGACTGATCCTGGAGGGTCCTAGATAGCCTCATTCACAGGTCTCGCACTTTGGTGAAATCTCAGCTGTTAATCAGAGCCCCTCTCTGTGGGCTCTCTAATGTGGCTGTCTCAGGATACTATGGAGCTTTTCCTGGAGTGTCAAGTCCATCATAGAATTTTCCAAAGGACAGATCAAGGCAAAGAAGTTGGCAGAGATTACAAGTAGTCTCAGAAGCCCCCTTTTATGTAAGAGCAAAGTCAAACTCCCCATTGCTTGATGGGAAAAGTATCAAAGAATTTGAACCTATATTTAAAAATGCCATACGATACCATAAGGAATAATTAACCAGTCAATACAGAAATAAAGGCACTGGAGAAAATACTTTAGAGTACACCATAAGGTTGTACTCTAAAGGGTTAGTGACCTTAGTATGGGAAGTGAAGATGTTCTATCACCAGACCTTACTGAAGCAGAAAATATACAAATTTGGGGACTTGTATTTTTTCCCACAGTAAGTGATAAAAAAGAGGGATTAAATACAAAAATTGGGACCCCCCCTCTGGTGACTGCTTATCATGATGTGACTCTTAATGGAATCTTCAAAATTAACTAGGCAAGTCCAGAATTAGGTGTTTACTTACCCTTCTTGCAGCAATATTTACACACTCCAGGGCTGTGTGTATAAGAGAGAAGAGCTCTCACCCTTCTTTTTGCAGAAGGTACCCTGCATACACTAAATAAGTCCCTAAGCCTGGTTATTGGGACATAACTTGTGAAATCAAGATGTACTGCTCAATGTGAGCACACTTTTATTCACTAGAATCACAAATGAAAAGGATCCAATGAAAAAAGAAAGTCTTAAAATAAAAGTGAAGACTTTTAACCCCAGTTATTGTAAGGTATTCACCAATTACTGTTTTCTGCTTCCAACATTTGTTGAGTAGGTATGGTTATTACAAAAGTTTCCAGAATGTTTCCCACTAGAAAAAAAGTAAAAGATCCTTGCTCTGAGTAGAAATCTTTCTGTTAACCTCTTTGCATCCTTACCAGATGTTTCCCTTGTCAATGTTAAGAGGGACTTGAGAGGAAAGGATCACATGAAGATCAAGTGTAAGAAAAGTTGCTCGACCTCTAATTAGATGATAGCTAGTTAGCTATCAAGATAATTTTAATTTAAAAACTGCAGGGAGCAGTGTTAGCTTCCCTGTTGCTGGGACACAGTATCCAACATCTACAGTTTAAAAGAGGAGAGGTTTTAATTTGGCTTACAGTTACTTGGGGTGCAGTCAATGGTCAGCTGACTTCAAGATGGAAAGGTCATGGTGGAAGTGTGTGGTAGAGGAAGGCCGCTTAGTTCATGGAGGCCAGGAAGCAGAGAAAGGGAACTGGGCCAGAGAGACAGGGGTCAAGGACCATATGTATTACCCAAGGCCGTGCCTCCACAACCCACCCAGGCAATCCCCTGGACGGTTCCCAAGTGAACTGAGTTGACACAACCAAGTTTAACCATCACAGAGAGAAATCAGTAGGAAGTATCAAAGAGAGGCTATTTAGCTTGGGAAACATACATTGAGGGAGTACTTGGTTCATTTATCTGGTTGGCTTCTGTTTTTCTCTACATGCTGAGAAATGCCAGGATTTCTCAAGTAGGAAAGAATTACTGATGTTAATGCAGGAGGAATTGGAAGTCAACTGGCTAGTGGTACTGGAAAAGCCAGGGACTTGAGGTCAGTCTCCTAGTGGCATATGCCTGATCTTCCTTGACACCTGACTCTGTCTTACTGTGTTGTCACTACTTTTTAATGAACTAAGAAATTTTTCATATTGCTATTAAAGATTAGCAATAGTACTAATTGTATTAATTTTATAATCTGTAAAGGATGAAAAAATGTAGTGTTGGCATATACAGTGAAAAAAATTTCCTGCCCTTGAAGAAACTATATCTGTCTCTGGTTGACCTACTCTCCCATCCTCACCCTCTTTTATGTGTGTTTTATGTAAAACCATAAAACACACATAAAAGTATATGTACTTTTATACATTTACTTATACAAAAGTATATGTACTTTTATACATTTATTTATTTACACATATATCTACATACATATATATGTATGTACAACTACGTGGAGTTTTTTTAAAAAGGCGAAAGATTTATGCGATCTGAAGAGAAACCAGAGTATGTGTGGAGTTTTTTTAGTTTAGCTTTCAGGCTATCTAGAAGTATGTTAGACAAATATATGTAAACATAAAGAGTTTTCTTTCCTTCTCTAATTATAATGATGGATTCTCATCTCCATATTATCATTAAATTATGTTCTATTAAAACTCAAGTGATGAATTAACCTCATACATTACACTTGGAGCCATCCAGTTTACTCAAGAAATCAAAGATAATCAACACTTAGCTATGAAAGCCTCTGTGAGCCAAAGGTTGAATGATATCCTGATACTCCACAATGATACTCCAAAATGTATTTTAAATCAGATATTCAGGGTTTTATTCGGGATGTTAGTAGAATTCAAACCTCAGGTTTTATCTCTACTGGAAGCCCTTAATATTGCATGTATGCTTTAATTTATCTGTTCTGGACAGATCCCTATAAAATAAAGGATAAGTGTGTTTGGGTTCCTATATTTATCCATCTCTGTATAAAAAATTAAATGATGTTGATCGATGACACTGACATTGTGAGGTCTTCAGAATCTTCTGAAGATGAGCACTCTTGTTCTCTTTGTTCATGGGGTGTGTTGAATAAAGAGGGGTTTTGTCTTCTTCTAAACATCTGTCCACAATGTAGGTGTGAGGAAGGTTTACCTACCTATTTCCATGCTCATTTTGAGGCTAAAAAGTGAAATATAATCAGAATATAATCAGAAATTACCATAGATAGTTGGGAAAGTAAGTTTAAACCCTTAGGTGAGATATCTCTCCACAAAGTGGACATTTTCTATTTAATCTGGAAAGTTTATTGTCATTGCAACTCTAGTTATCAATGAAAGATTTGTACTTTCTCACTGACCCTGACATTGAAACAGATAGGTTAAAATTTGGAAGATGACAAATCAGACCGCAGTAATTTGCTGAGTGCTAACAGCAGGAAGTCAAATAACTTAGAGGTGGATGTTTTCAAATTACTACTAATTAATATTCACTAAGATAAATATTTAATTTCCTCTGATTTGATTCAATTTAAAAGGGAGCACATTATTTGGTATAATATATTACACAGTATTTGCTAGTTCTTACTTTTTATTCTCAAAACTTATGGCTCTCAAAAACAAACAGAATTCTTAAGAAGAAATACACTGATTTTTGTATAACTCAAATTTATTTTCTTCAAGGAAACACGTTAACAAAGCTACAAACAATTTAAGGGAGCCAGAGGGATGGGCATGTTGCTTTTCATCTGTGTTTAGCCTCGCACAGATAAAGCAGCGTTTCGGAGATAACTTCTCCTGGAGCAGTGTGTCTCATTAGGAAAATAAACTCTAAGATGCTCTATTTTTAAATCTTTAAGACAGATATATATTGAATATATTCACTTCCTTCTGCCTCAAAAGTCAGCTTTTATTAGACGTTCCCCAGACACTTAGATTGATAAAGAATAGCAAAAATATATTTTTACTTTTAGCATAAAGAAAAGGTTCAATAAATATACAAACTTATTTGGAACTCAGGAAGAGGAATGATTCATCCGCATCATTTCAGATTCGTGATTTGTTTTCCTCCCTTTGTTAACATATTTCTGCTTCTACTTGTATATGTAACACTGTAACGGGTCGTGATATTTCAAGCTGAATGTCCCTTCATGTACCTTGAAATTCCACATGAAATAACAATTTAGTCTCCGGAAAATGGCTCACTGACATCGCATGTGCAAGCACTTTATTTCTCAAGCAAATTTGTTTGACCTAGCTCACAGCTGTTTTGTGTCCATCGCCAAAAAGAGTGCCCAACAAATCATCCTGTGGCTCGGGCTGGAGCCACACTTTCAGTGGAGAAGGAGGTGTTGTGTCATTCCCTGTTGGCTTGCTTGCAATAAGCGGTGCATTTACAAAATTGTTTAAGCAATAGTATTTGCTTCCTGTTATCTCCGCCTCTGTAAACGGCTGATATTCCTTCTTGTTTATGGGCACATTAGAGTTAAAACACTTTATATTCATGAGCATATTATCCTAGGCATTGTATCCATTGCCTAATAGCTGCTAGCGACTTTTTTGTTTTGGTTTTTGTTGTGTCTTTCTAAAGAGTCCTGTTCTTTGTGTGGTTGTATTCTACTGTAACATAAATAGCATCAATAAAAGAAGCATTTGGAACAGCTGTCCCAGAAGTAAGGCTGTCCTTATGTTTCATAGCTCATCTGTTCGGATTCTGGTGGGCAGAAATGTACTTTTGTTAGAATGGAGGGTTGCTTGGGTGGTCCTGACGGATGTTTGGGAGTGGAGTAAGTGCTCATGCTAGCACAGACTATAGAGCGCATGACGTGGAGACACATCTAGAGACACGTGTGTTTCGTATAATAAAATGGAGGCCCCCTGCTGAAGGAAAGCATGTGGCAAGTGGATCTTGTAACATTCTGGTTTGAATGCTGAGCACCCGAACCATCTGCTGTGTGGTCAGATCACACTTCCTTCATGGCTTGTCTGAGAAGACAACATTACCAGAGATGCAGACCCAGTTTCCCAATCTAAAGAAGACTGTCTAGAAGTCCATCAACCCTTTGGGCCCTATTTCTTTTTCTGAAAGACTGTTTCGTCACTATTCCATCTCAGTAAGTGATACATGTGCTTCCCTTCCTTCTCTGGTTATAACAGATACACACACACACACACATACACACACACACACACACACCCTTACATAGAATAAAGCTTTTTTTCTTCATGACTGGAATATATGAGCAGGTAGGTGAGACAAAGAGAGAGAAAGAACTTAAAAAAGGAAGTAGACTCTTGTGTTTTGATAAAAAGGCAAAATGAAATGGAGAAGTAGAACAATTTTTTTTTTCTAAAAAAGTTTTTTTTAAAGTGTGGTCTTCCTGATTTGGCTAAGGAAACATAGCAGAGACACTGTCTTATAATGAGAAGAGTGCATATCTTAAAGTGATTATTTCAACTTACTTCTCACTACCAAAGGAAATACATGTCAACTCAATCATTAGTAATTTATTGATACTTATTTTATGTTCTTAAATGTATTTGAACTGGGCTATTTCAAAATCAGCTGACATATAGTAGTATTTTACAAAATTTAAAATGCTATAAGAAAAGATATATTTTCAAACCCATCAAATGTTCATTCCTCTTCAACTTGGTAATTTTTTTTTCACAAATGGTCAATATAACACAACAGTATAACATTAAAATCAAAAGTATAAATATCACATTGTGAATGATGCTAATACTATATTTTCTCAGTATGGAGTGTGGGTAGATATTGTCAAGAGGGTTACAAAAATGTAGAAAACATACAACTCCTGTATTTGAGCAT
The DNA here is from genome assembly GCA_004027595.1 of Dinomys branickii. Lineage (NCBI taxonomy): Eukaryota > Metazoa > Chordata > Mammalia > Rodentia > Dinomyidae > Dinomys > Dinomys branickii. The sequence continues at coordinate 26,712 of PVLD010003954.1, forward strand.
ATTGCCTAGATGCGAATAAAGAGTAAGACCAGAACTGGGTATTCCTGTTAGGAGAAACTAACTCCTGGGGGAAAGAGCAGATTGGCCCATCTGGAATGAGGTGTGCACTAGGTGCAGTGAGAAGACCCAGGCAGGGATGAAGTGCTGTTTTTGTTCTGCGCTCGTCTGTGTTCCTCTCCTACCATCATGGTATTAAGAAGTGGGTGCTTTGGGGGAGGAGTAGATCACAAGGCCAAGGGACTCACAGATGAGGTCCCAGAGAGACACCATAGCCCTTCAACAGGCAAGGTTCCAGCACAGACGGTCATGGGGAAAGTTGCTCTCACTGGGTTCCAAATATGCTGGAAACTTGACCTTGAATTGCTCAACTTTCTGAATTGTGGAAAAAAAAATACATTTCTGTGGTTTATAAGCACATTGATGCAGCAGCCTGAACAGATCAGCACTTTCCAATGCCCCAGAGCATCAACAAATACTACACTTCTTAAAGTTAGGTTATCGTAGTATGATTTACTCGTAGTTCAGGAATCACCACTACAATGAAGCAATAGAAGGCAGATTCCACCACCCGATATTTCCTGCTCCCCTCAGCCAGCCCCTCTCCCATCCTCAGCCTGCATGTTTTTGTAGTTTTGTTCTTTCTAGAATGTGCTACCCAGGCATTCTGCAGCATGAAGCCCTTGAGCCCAGCTTCTGTCACTAAACATAGTATACTTGACACTCATGCATGCTGTGTGTGTTATGCTATCTGTAGCTCTTCCTTTACCTTGCAGGATGTATTCATTTGGGTCAGTACCCCACAGTCGGTCTACTTACTCGCCTGCTGGAGGGTACTTGAGCTGTTCATCAGTACTTGGTAGTAAATCCACCATGGACTTTTGCGGAACAGTTTTTAGCAATGCACTTTAATATCTGTTCCTTCCACCACCATGGCTGCCAGCTTTTGAGTCAGTGAAGCCACTTGTCCAAGTTCCTGCTTTAAAACAGTTCTTATGGGACTATGTCAAGTTATTAGCATCAACTCCCTTATTTCTACATTAAAATCTATGGATGACTATAAGGGAATTGTTTTTTATAAGATCGCTTTTGATTAGAAGTCATAGAAAAATAATAGAAAAAAAGTAGTGATGGAAGAAGTTGGATAATGTCTAAACGTAACTTTTTCTAAATGGACCATTACACAGCAGTGAATATACTGCCCATTTATTATGCACAAGGCCATGTGCAATGATGCCTGGAGAGATTAAAAACTATAATTGCCAGTTGTCTAATGATTTAAAAATAATTTGAGACCATGTCCCATGTGAGACACATCATTGTTTTACGGACCTTTAAAAATAAAACGGTTAGGTTTTTCTGATGCAAGTAAAACAGAACAAAGTAAAAAATGCCTTTATTGCGGGCACAGAAAAGACCACAGGAAAGAGCGAAGATGTGAGACTTCCAAGGGCCTGGCCGGAAGAACAATGGCTACATAGGGCCAGGCTGGGGGTGGGGTTTAAGGGGTGGTCTGCGTGACCCAGCAGATAGTGATTGGGCAGGGGGTGGAAAGAAGGAAACAGGATGTTGTAAAAAGGAAGTAGGAAGTTATAATTTGACTGGGGAGGAGGATGGCGGGGCTTGGCACATGGCCTCTGGTGGCCTTTGCCATATTGGCTCGCCCCGTGATGACTTAACAGAATTTCTCTTTAGGAAGAAACCCATCAAAAACACTGTAATTAAAATTATTATCTGCCATTGTCTATAAGATATATCTCAAATTCAAAGATGTAAAGTGAGAAACACCCAAATTATAAAAGTATTAAAATATGAACTTCTTTACTAAATTTAAACAAGTTATATTTTACAGCTTTTACTATATACTGTAAAAATTCATATAAATAACTGATATTGTATTTTAACTTAAAATTTCATATTGAACCAAATCAGCAGGAATATTTAACAAACTACATATGATAGGAAAAGAAAACAAGATTTATACACATTTAGGTTAAATTATTACTTGAATCAATACCAAATTAACATCTACCTGTATATAGATATTCATGTGAAAAGTGACTGCATACTCACTGTAAAAGCTGTATAATCAAAGCACCTGCAGCGTCTGAAACCTCAGACCCTTAATTGAATTACATTGTCCAACTATAAAAGGCTGTAAAGTTCTGGAAATGACCATTTTTGGGGGTATTTATCATGTATCAGCCTTGTATTCAGCTGTCAACAGTCCTAAATATAAGTGGCTTGTAATAGTATTTCTGTTTTGTGGATGAATACCCAGGTGCACAAAGATTCAGAAACTCGATCGCAGTTCTGTCTTCAAAAGGAAGAGCATGTGTAGGACCCGAGACAGTGTGACTGCAGAGCTCACATTTTTACTCTCCTACTTTGTGGGTTCTCCTGTGAGCCACTGGATTGAGTACCACACCACCGTTGTTACAATGACAAGCAAGCCTGAACTGAGAGAGGGATGTCTGGGTGATGAAGTGTCTGGAGACTGATTTTTCTGAACAGTTAAGCCACATTTAAAGAGAAGGGCAAACCCTCTGTGGGCATAGCAGCTGCCATCACAGACTTGCAAAGCCAGAGGATACTCTCTGGCCGTGATTGGGGGAAAAGCACAAGGATTCCCAAGGGCCCAGTGTTAGCCAGGTACAACAGGAACGGAGAGGGACACAAGCCTACACTTAGGGCAGGACCCTCCTCCAGATGAAAGTTCCTTTTCACTGGCGCGTCCAGTGGAAGCTGCAGGAAAATAAAGTTGAGGCATTTTGTAGGAGATTAATTGAATAACTTTAAAGTACTTACCAGCTTCAGCTTGTGTGACATGTAGATGGAAAACCAGCTTAGGAAGCATGCACCTCTCAAAATTACATTGGAGAAATTTCTTTCCTGCTGAATTTCAAATCTGTTAAAACTGCAGTCATTGGAATATTTGAAGACAATCACTGGATATATTTGAAGCCACTTTAATAAAATGAATTTTATTTGATTACTGAATAAAAATTGTTCAATCTACTGAGAATACTGCTAAGTAAAAAGAACTTTTAATTACACTACAGTCTTTCCTACTAATATTCACCAGTCATAATAAAGAACTTGATTATACAGTCCATTTTATTTTATTTTATTTATTTATTTTTTTTTTTGCGGTACTGGGGATTGAACTCAGGACCCTGCGCTTGCTAGGCAAGCGCTTATCCCACTGAGCTATATCCCCAGCCCCTATACAGTCCATTTTAAGTCAACATTTTTAAATCAACATTTTTCTAGGACTAACAATCACTCATATAGTTTAAAAATCTAATAAAAATAAATTTTCACTAGAAAAAGTACCTTTTTAACTGACACACATGCTTTAAAAAAGATGCAATTTGAAATATGTAATATTTTGTTCATAGTGTTTTATTTTTTATTTTAAATACTTGAATGTTGAAATTTATCATTAAAGAAAATCATTATGCTACACATTATTTTGAAAGATTAACTGCATAGCTAACATTAAGAATAATAGAATAATAGAATAATGTTAGTGTGCATGTAAACATTAAAAATAATGTCCTGTATGTAAAGTATATGTCTAGTTATTTTGTCAGCGTTGTAAATCAAATAGCAGGTAACGGAGTTTAAAAGACTGTACAGCTATACCTATATTCATAATGTGTTCACTGAGAGAACACATGAGCATATGGTAAAGATTTTATCTAACTCATTAGTCACTGAAGAAACCAGTAAGATATCACAACTGGTTTGAAGGGGAATTCACAGCATCAACGTACATTGGCAGATAGATTACCAACCTGAATTTATAAACAGACACAAAATGGACCAGTGACTAACTGTATCTCACAAGCCTAACAGTCTGCATTTCTGGGGATGAAAATCATTTTGTGCCACAGTCAGTTTTCTACAATTTTCAGGGTAGTGAAGTAGCTCAGTGAACTCCAGTTTGCCTGAGTGTGTGTGTGTGTGTGTGTGTGTGTGTGTGTGTGTATGGGGGGGGGTTTGTTCCTCATTGAAAGCCTTTTTTAATCATTCTTGATTCAACTTTACCAGCTCTCCTGATTCTTGAAAATGTTTCTTCTTGTTAGAGTTCCATAAAGCAAGTAAATTTGTGCTGGACTATTGAACTAAAGTGCATTTTCAAGTTTCACTGGTAAAGACTTTTGACGCATATATTTTATAATGAAATTTTTAGTGCTCCTTTCCTTTCATTATTGGTATCTATTATAGTGATTCCTTAGAAGGAGTAATATAGTCAGTCATATGTTCTTGTTACAAACAATGAAATTCTTTCATTAAACAAAAGTAGTGGTTTTGTTTATAGTATCCTCAGTTCACTTTTTTCTTTACAGCACTGTTACATGCCCCTGTAAGAGAACATGAGACTTTTAACCAGTTTGTGGGTAAAGAGAATAAAGAAATGTAGGTAACCTTTTTGGGCTTCTTTTTCTCCTCATTAGAAAAACCTGAAACTTGTCCTTGTATTTCCTGAACTAGTATTTTGACTGCCTATGAGGATAAAAGGATGTTATCTATTTAGCTTTCATTTCTACCATGTCTAGCAAAAATTTCAATAAGATTCTGTATTAATAGCTGGATGATTGCAATAATCACAAAAGACAACCAGATGTGAAACTCAGATTCAGGTGCTCAGAAAGCACTGGGTGAGCCCATTGGTTTAACAGCAATTTACTCATCTGATTTTTTTTTTCATGAGAATTTGAAATTTTTCAAAATCATCTCTGGTCCTTGGGCTATTTCCTGGAAAAGATAAACTCTAATGAAGACTATTGAAATTAGACACGTCATTGTCCCAGACAAAAATTAGGTCATGACAAAGCTGGCAGAAGAATAGAAGCTGATGTTTTCAAGCTGGAATAAAAGGAGACCGGCGTGGCCATTACGCCTTAGTTCTGACAACTCGCAAAGCATTTGATCTGTTACGGAATGTCAGTTTTGTGTTTCCTTTGTAGAAAATAAAAGAAACAGTAGACTTCATTTTCTACTCTCCCTCCGCCTGTTGTTAGTAGATGGTGTAATGATTTGCATGAGCTGAGGAAATTCTTGTTTAGATCATTGACTAATTTTGAGTCAGAGGCTCAGTGATTTCATTTCATTTCTTTTTTTTTTTTTTTTTTTTTGCGGTACTGGGGATCGAACTCAGGACCCTGCGCTTGCTAGGCAAGCACTTATTCCACTGAGCTATATCCCCAGCCCCTGATTTTCATTTCTGAGTTTGTCAAAGAAAAAACCCCACAAGAAGACTGAAAACTCCCGGACGTAATGCAGCATCCTGCTCGGGCCTCTTTGGTCTTCACTGGGTGTTTCCTGGATTAACACTGTATATAGATGTCCAAGTACAACCACTTTCAACATGGGTTGTCATATTTGACTGTGAAAAGAAATAAGAATAATGCACGCTGTTTACGGAGAGCTGAAACTGTGTTCTGTACTCACTGAACGGCCAAACTAGACTCACAAGAGAAATAGTGCTGGTAACGGCTGCAGTTCCTGATCTCTGACCCTGACTGGGTACTGTACTAAATACTTCACAGGCATTATTTTATTTAAACCTCAAAACAACCCTCTGTGGAAGTCTTTTTTTTATTTTCAAGTCTATTTTACTAGTACAGAATGGAATCATAGATATTGGTAACAACTTCCCCAAACATTTATATCTTATTTTAGAATTTAAAGCTAGTCTGTCAGAATCTCAAGCTTATAGTCATGCTGCACTGTCTTCCGCTTTAAAAAGAATCCTGTGTATGCATATTTTATCTGCACTCGTATTTTCTTGCATTACTTTGTTTTTTAAATAGTTGAAAGGGTTAGGAAGTCCTAAGGTCAGGAAGCCAAAGACACACTCTCCTGATTTCCTTCCTAACAACTCCACCAAGTAATTTTTCACTTCTTGTGTGAATTCCTCTGATAAAAGCAAGCTCAACTCACCTAAGAAAAACCCATTTTTGCATTCACCATTGTTAGACAAAAAGAATTTTGTTGGGAAACTAAAAGAACAAAATAAAATTATCTTCTCAATAATATTTTACAGTTTGCAAATTCCACATGCCTTATTTAATATTAATCTCCAAATCACTGGCTGTGTTGTTAGCTCAAGAATGCCCTGTAGGAGAATTATCCCTATTTTCCAGATAATGAAACCCACCGAAATATCATGTGGTTTCATTCATTCCATTCAATCAACTTTTATGTGTGCATTCTGTATCTTCTTAACTACTGGGGATAGGAAACCAAATAACTCTATTCTTGTGGTCTTTGGAGACCATGACACTCTAGGGGCCCAAGTTGTTTCACTGACACTACCTTTTACCTTTCTTTAGAATGAATTGTCATCCAATAAGTACAGGCAGTACTCATTATGATGTTATAGTTTTCTGAAAGTTTTAAAGGTCTCAGAAATGTTCTCCAAGCATATGTAGGAGAAATATTTCTGGAAAAAGAAATATGCACTATGTATGATTTCTTAAATATAGTATAGGCTCTACTTTTCTGAAAATGTAATTGTTAACATGGTAACGGGTTACAAGTAAACACAGGATTATCTCCAAAACAAAATAGTTTTTAATAAAGTAACATGCATTCATGATGTTAACATCAAAACAAAATAATTAGTAGCAAACCAGGACTAGAAAGGAAATTCCTTGAGAGTAGTAATTTCTCATAAAAACTTCTGGTTATAATCTATTTAATGATAATGCATTCAAAATACTATATTTCCTTTCTTCCCAGACTGAGTTAAGAATTTTAGCTGTCATCAATTAACTATTTTATTAACGAGTCCTTAGCAGCACATGATAGATAAATAAAAGAGAAACTGTTTGAGGATTAGAAAAGAAAATACGCAAGCAATCCACACATCCCGGACAACTGCCTCAAGTAAAGTCCTAACTGTAAACATCATTTGTAATTGAATGATACTCAAACTTCGATTTCCAGCCTGAATCTACCTCTGGAGCTTGGTGTTCATGCCTTCATGTATCCGACTTCCTTTTTCATTTCTGTGTCTCATGGTCATTTCAAACGGAAATGGCCTAAGTGAATTCTTCATCTTCCTCCACATCCTGGGGCTCACCTCCTCTATCTTCCCCATCACAGAATGTGAGACCCCAGCGCTTCAGGGCTCAGACATAATTCCAGGCATTATCCTTGCTTCCTCTTTCCTTAAGCCCCGCACCCCACACTAGCATCTCCTGTTCACCTCCAAGGCATATTCTAAATAGCATCACTTTTCTGCATCTTTATGGCTACACTACGCTCCCACATCCCCTCTCATTCCTCTTGTACACTGTCTATCTATTTTCTGTTCAATTGCCGGAGTGGGCCTTTAAAAAGACAAACTATGTGATGCCATGATACAAAACCTTCAAGGCCTTCTCATTCACTTAGAAGAAAACCCATATGCCTAACTTTCTTATCAACACTGAACCTCATCACCCAGGCCTTCTTCTCAACATTACCATTCTTCTCTTTCAGATGGCATGGACTTTTCTCAGCACTGAAATTTCACCTGAATCACCACTTGCTCAGAGAGGCCTAGCATAGCCACTAAGACTCTTTCAGAGGTGTCACCCTGTGTTAATTAACTGAATGAGGCTTTATCCTGTGATCCTCTTAGGTCCTAAAGTTCACTTATGCATGCGTGGGTCCATGCATTTCTTCCATCCATGAAGATGCCTGCAGCTTGCAAATAGAGACTTTGTCAATTTTCTTGACTCCTACATCTTCAACGCTGAAAACATTGCTTAAGCAGGAGAAGGAATACTGCAGTGGCATTGTAAAATTAGTGCAGGAAATCAGTGCGTGGGAGAACAGCTGTCAAAACACTGGAAAAGAGATTTCTACTCAAGTATTTGAGACGTGGGAGGATTGGAGTGTGAATTAAGTCTCGCTAAACTAACCCAGACTTTAATTCCATTGCCACGTTGTCACTGATTGATCTGTGAGGAGCGCCGTGCAAATGCGTATTTACAACTGAAGCGCTTTGCCTCCAAATCATAGTAGCCAACACAATACTTTTAAGGTGAGAAAAGAATCAGTGCCATTTGAGTAGCTTAACATGGGAGCCAGGAACAAATACGCCGCATGATACCGTGTGAAAGTAGCTATAAAGTCAAAGGAAATTCTAAGTGTATTAGACACTGGATCCAAAACGTTAGTCACTGATATTTTCCCTTGCCACAGCTTGCTAAACAAGAGTAGGTGTTTGCCAAAAAGGTCGAAATTCAGTAAAAAATAAAAAACTAAAGCAGTCTCATCCACACACATAAAATTTCCTTTCCTTACGAAACTGGGATATGAAACAATTTTTTAAAAAACTTCATCCTGTAGGATTTCAATCCCTGTATTTGTGCTTCTGTACATCGAGGATAGTACAGAGCCCACTAGGTATGTCTTCTTTCTTGCTTTTTCCCATAGGTATTTCTTAGCACCTATTAATTTTGTAAAGTATCTGGTATCACTGTGGCACCTTCATACAGGCCTTTATCACACTTGTGTGATACCCATCCCCCCATTTCTCCCCTGTACAGTACCCTCCCTTGCTTTCTTTCTCTTATCTAATGGATTTTCCTTTGCTTTCATGTCTGTTTTTTTTTTCAGATTCCACGTGTTAGGGATAGCTCGAGGAGCTTGTCTTTCTGAGCTGCTAGCTGTACCTTTAGCACTGTTAGGGAATTAACTCAAAATAGCTCTGTACAAAAATAAGTTACATGTTATATGTTTAAAAAATTCTTGCCAAGTAGAAATTTGGAAGAAAAAATAAAGATATTAAGATAAGTAATCTTTATAGCTGAAAGTATTAATATTTTTGTAAAATTATTCACTCTGTGTGCTATTTCAGTTTGTAGCTTTATCTGGGAATAGCAAAATATTTACACAGCTTCAAAATGAATACTGTACTAAAGGTTTTCAATGAATTGATTTTTTATTAAAATATATCCAGTATCAAAAGCAGCTGTGTGAATAACTTCTAGATCTTTCTGCTGAGGATATTTTTTTTCTTCTTATTTTACACTTCCAACCTTAAGGTTCAAACATATGGAAAGTTATTAAACTAACTATAAAATTATTTTACTTGATTTTTAAAAAGATTTGCAAAGTCATCATATTCAGCATCTCTGGTTATTTTGATGCTTGAGACTTAACTTAGTTTCCTCCAAGGTTAATTCCCAGTCTTTTCTCCTTAAAGTTTTTAAACACACAAGAGTTTAATTAAAATAAGGGTTTAAATGGGACTATTTTACCATTAATTTTCTGGTCCATTGATAATGACATATCGAACCCTTCCCTTTAGGTATTGGATTATCCCTAATAAATATTTCAAAGCTATGACTCTTTTTGATCTTCAATGTTTGTTTCATAATGAGACATAAATTCGGAAAGAATTTTATATTCAGAAAGAGAATACAAACCTTTTTTATTTCCTTCCTTTTCTTCTACTGCTGTAGATTTTTTTCAAAGTCCTGGCCCCCACCGACCACCAAGATGCTGGGATTTCTTTCTTAGACGTTAAGCAGTGGAAGTTGTGAAATGGCCTGTGCTGTCCCAGAAGAGGTTGAGAGGGTCAGCAGAGGACCTTAGTCCTCCAAGGACTCTTACCCTGGCCACAGCTGGCCCAGGGCCATGAATGTGATGCTGAGTGAATGGTTTCCTCCTGTTGAGAGTAGAAGACTGCAGGAAGAGATTCTCCTTAGCTGATGCCTGTCTGAATTCCTTGCACATTCTGGATTCTCCCTGCAAATGAGGGACAGATTAAAAGTCAGACACCATATACCAGCACGTGAGTTTTTAGGGTGAGTTCCTGTAAACTCTCAACTGTTCTCATGCTGATTGGAAGGTTCCCTTCAAGTGTCTTTATACAGTATTGGTCTCCCTAGGCTGCTGGAACAAATTATGAACTTGATGTCTTAAAACAAGAAATTTATTCTCCTACAATTCAAGAGTCAAGAAGTCCAAAACCCAAGTGTAAGCAGGGACAGACACTCACTTGATAAAGACCCTACAGACTGCACCTGTCCCTTGCCTCTTCAGCTCCGGGGCCAATGGCAGTTCTTGGCTGATGGCTGTGAAGCGTCACCTCTGCCTCTGTGTTCACAGTTCCCTGTCTTCTGTGCACTGCACCTCCACATCTCTCAATTTTAAGGACACTTGTGACCAGATTTAAGGCTCACTCCAGATAATCCAGAATAATATGTCAGACTATTTAATTTAATCCCATCTCCGGAGACCCTTTTCCCTGATTAAGTAGTGTTTCCAGGTTCCAGAAGACAGGACCCGTTCAAACCATCGGTACTTTATTTAGACATTTTCTAGGTCTATCTTTCATCACCTTTCTACAAGGCAGAGACCTAAATTTAAGACTTCAAAATATGCCCATCTAAATCTGTCTTCTTCTGTCTTTTTTTTTCTTTATATTTCTATGTTTTTCTTGATATGTCAGTAATGTTTTTGCGATTTAAAAATTTGTTTACATAGAAAATTTCAACAAAATAAAAATCACCTACAACCTATCCAAAGATAAGCCATATTAACATTTCCACTTTTTCTTCTCAGCATTTGGCATCGTCAACAGGTACACACTAAACATACATTTGATGGGTAAATGCATATGTGAAAGAACCAGCAAATCACACTTGAGCTTTCTAATCTATGGTTAAGGGAGCGGAGCTTGGCTTCCTCGAATCTAATGAATCCCTCCCCTTTAAGGGCTGCCTGCTCCTCCCTGGGTGCTCAGTATCCCTCTGTGAGTGGGCATTCGAGGCTGGTCAAGTCTCAGTAGATATCCGCTGTTATGATTCAGGCATAAAATGAATTTCACTGCCAGTGGAACCACTCGCGGTGGAAATCGTTGGGAACAGACTTTGTGTTGACATTTGAATTTCTTTCCTCAATTTTCTTTGAGAAATTACCTACGGCAATTTAAGCAAGTAGTAAGATGTTCTTGGCAAATGCTGATGGCTGTAGAAGTGCAAAAAAGATTCCTAGATTAGATAAACATTGAGAAAAAAGCTTTCTAGTTTTGAGAGTGCAATTGGAGAATTTTGCATTTAGAATCATAATGTCATCCTTTTTCTTTACTTCTAATTTGTTCCCTCCCACCACCAACATAATCGAGGGATTTCTTCATTCTGCAATGAATCAAAATATACCAACAAATAGAAGGGATCCTGTGTGGCTAGAGCTTTGGAGAGTTGACTCCTTTGGAAGGAAACCCATGTGCCCCTGTCTGGGCAAAGGGGGCCTCAGGGAGAAAGTGATCCTATGTTCAAAAGAAAAGGGTAAAGGAGTTTTAGGTAAGTGACGTCAAACCCTGCAGACATTTATCTTCATCCCAACAGACGCTGTCCTTTTATGTAAATGCTCTTTCAAAATTTAAATGAAGCCAGAATGACAATATTTTTCAAATGTTCAATCTATACTTTATAATATAAAGCAGGAGGATGAGATAATTGCATACAGAATTTCTTTCTATTAGCACTTACAGCCTTATCCCATTGTGTGTCGATGTCAATTTAAACAATACTGTAGTTTAAAATATTAACGTGGATCACTTGCTTTTGTGTGTTTTATTAGCTAAGAAGAATTGCATGTTCTACACAATAGTGTGTACAGATCTATCAACAGTTTGGTATTTTTCTGTAAAGCAATTTATAACAATTCATAGATCAGTGTTTCCCAGAGAATTTGTACATCAGAGTTCTTTGGGTGAACAAAGTAGCTCCAATTTATAGATCTTCCTCATCTCTCTTATTTCTCTAGAAGTGCCCAAGAGAACCTGTGTGACTAATTTTACAAAGCAACAAGATGCTTGATGGACATTTATTCAGTTTCTACCAGTTGCTTTCATAGTAGCTGTTGGTAAAAAAAAAAAAAGGAATATAAATTCAATTAATAACTAAAGGTAAAATCCTTAAAGCATCTTCCATCTTCATTTTTTGTTGTTGTTGTTGTTGTTCAAACACATATATTAGGAGTTCCTGTGGCACAGTCTATCTGGAGCTCCCAGAGCTTATCTTCTTTATCTATAGAATGAGAAGTACATCTGTCAGTCATTGTGCAAATGACACACATAGCATGCAGTGTGGTGAGCAGAGTCATACTGAAGAAATGTTAGCAATCACCGTCACTAACATCTTGCACTATGCTTTGTATTGTCCATAGAATTGTCTAATAGAGGTCTTACTTCTTTAGGTTGTCTAGCCTTACAAGAATGATGTAAAAACTGACTGAATTTTCTGGCTAGTTTACCTGTGTTGACAGTAAGACTGGGTAATGTGAGCAGATATAAACTGAGCCTCAGTATAAGCATTTCTTTATTTGATGATTAGCTAAAGATGGTCCCCTAATATCTTCGAGGATTAAGGGATATAAGAAAGATTTCTAAATATTAAAAATAGCAAGCATCTACCAGGCATTGTCTACAAACTTCTCATATATGAGTTTAGAGTGATGCCCTGAAGTAAGTTCTATTTTTATCCTCCTTCAAGGATGGAGAACATGAAGAGTAAGAGGCAGTGTGAAGTCACATGAATAATAAGTGGGAAGAGTGGTACAAAGGGAATTTGAGCCAAACCTGCCAACTCCAGGAAATAGTTGCTAAACCACAAACTTCTTTGTTATGGGCAGATTAATATGTGGCCAGAGCACTTGTAGGCATAATTTTATATCTCTTATAAGCATACAATATCCTGTTTCCTTTTCCTAACAAGGTCTTATATATAGTACTTATTTTATTTTGCCTTCTCTGAGTAATTTTTAGATACAGGAATGCAAACACTTCATTGATCTTTTTCATCGTTACGTTCTTCAAGCCTAAGATAGAGCCTGACATATAATAGGTGCTGTTTAAGCAGTATTTCTTGACCAAACTAAGGAAACTATTGGCTACAAAGAAAAGATTGAACCAAGTTATATTACTCTAACAAAAACTGTTGAATAGTGTTTACTTCACTTTGAACTCATTTTCAAAGTCTAGTATCGTAAAAATATGCATACAAGTCAAGATGGGACTTTGGCTAGTTCCTTGTGATCTCATGATCATTATTCATGCTGGGGAAAAAGTCTCATCACTGTGTTTATGGAATTAACAATGTGTTCATTTATTTACTGCACAGATATGCCTTTTTCAAACTCAAATTCCAAAGAATAAGGTCCCCCTGTTTATTTTCAGTAACATCTAGCCTTATCCCGTCTTGTGGTTTTGACTCAGTGATCTGATATTAACTGAACATGAGATTTCTTTTTAATAGCCCTTTGAGCTTGAAGCAAACTACCAGTAGAGTTCTGAATGATGTTACTCTTGTCAACTTTTAGCTGTCAAACCATGAAAGATTTTGTTCATCAGATTATGTCATTTTGAAGTTTTAAAAATATTTTGTTAGAATGATATTCTTATCAGGGCTAAAAATAAGCAGAGTTCTAGTCTGAATCTTCTGGTTAATTACTGTCCTGTAATTATTGCTAGGTGTGCTGAACTGCCAGAAAGATTACACTCTCTTCTCATATCTGAACCTGTTCTCTCTGATCTCTCAAAATTTGTAGTGAGGTATGTTGAACATTATGGGGTCAAATGCCTTCCTCAGAATTCTCATAGAACTTGTACTCTGACTATTTTGTAACTCAGGATCCCAGCAAGAAATCACTGATTTAATCTCAAAAGAAGAATTTGAGTGTGTCATAAAGAAACCATTTAGACTGCATGGGAAAGATTAGTGAAAATTAGTGGATAGTGAAAACACCCTGGGGTGAAACACAGAGAGGAAATATTACTGCAAGCAGCTCTCCCGCAAGCAGAGAAACTTGCAACTTTAAGAGATGTGGACTAAGGTACCTCACCACAACAGGGGGCAAATTGCTTCTTGGCATGGAGGGAGACAGGGAAATGAGTATCCTGAACTATCTTTCTTGCAGTTTTCTGAAGTCCCGATGTGGACTCTCAAACCCAACCTGAAGATACAAGGTAAGAGAGCCTGATTTATGCAATTTATAGAAATTAATCTCCTGGGGTGTGTTAGGCAGCTTTTCATGACTAAAACAAGTACTTGGGATAATTCAGTTATAAAGAGATAAGGCTTATATTTGCTCACAGTTTTAGAATTTTAGTCTACAATCTATTGGCCCTCTTGCTCTGGTCCTGTGTCTTGGCAGGCGTGCACGGCAGAGCAAAGCTACTCAGGTCATGGCTGGCAAGCAAACAGAAACAAAGGAAGAGACTGGCATTGGTGCCATAATGACCTTTCTGGGCATGGCCTCAGTGACTGGAAGACTTCCCGCAAGGCCCCCACATCTTTATATTTACACCATCTCCCAGTGTGCCAAGCCTTGAAGAATGAGCCTGTGGAGTCATTCCATATCCCAAAAGAACAGTGATGAGAGCGGACAGCTGGAGGACAGAGAATATCTAGCACAATCATGAAAAGAGAATTAAAGAATGTCATTTAGTTTTGGCTCAAGTTCATGGATGGGCCTTTTGGAGTGTGAATCTAATTCTTCATTTCTAACAAGAAGTATTACCTTTCTTCTAGAAATACAGCAAAGAAAAACTGAAGTCATCTTTGATACTTCCTTCTTTTCTCTCTGGTTAAGCTATGAACAGTTTCTTCATGTGTTCTTAAAAGTGGATCTCTCACAGTGTATTTCTAGTGTATGTATATTATTTTTGTTGCTACCATTTTTGTGTAGATCTTGGCTCTCCTATCTTATGTCATGTTTCATGATAATAGCCCATCAAGAGTCTGGTGTTCTTAAATCTCTATCTGCTTACTCCAAAGCCTGCACTGGTTCTCGGTTGCTGTGGATACCAAGTACAGTATCGTCTACCTAGGATTAGACTTTCTATAGCACATACTCAACATCTGTAACTAACCATCATTACTTCTCAGTTACCCCTCTACCTGATCTTTTACTTATTCTATCTGCTTATGGCTTCCATTTCTTTCTTTGTTGATGCTCTTTATTTCACTTCAAAAGATTATGCTAAATTCACTAAATCTTAACTTCTATATTCTTTTAAAAACCTTTCACAATATCTAATCAGACTTCTCTGATAAATTTATTATATGCATTTTTCCATATATTTTGGCACCTGTTAGTTCTATAATTATATACTGTTTTTCCTGTGTTGAGGATGGCATTTGGCCTTTATTTGCTTCACAAATTTTACATTACCTGAGGTAATTACAGAAATAATACTGACACACTTTTGTCTCACACTAAATTACTTTTGAGTTAGATTAAATCCTTAAATTACATCCGTGTACTAGTTGGTTGTATGTGTAGTTGGCTAATTTAGACCAAGTCTGAAAGAATTAACCAAACCCACACAAACATTGCATATCTTTGATTACTAATTTCTCTTTTAGCTATTTGTCATAAAGGAATAAATTAAGAATGAATTAAAATATTTAGTTTCATGGATGTCATCAAAATGTTCTTCACAGTAGCTTTTACAAAAAAACTATAACTTCTTATAGCAATGCAGGATCCAAGCAAGTTGTATGCAATTTAACTTTTAAAATGAGGTTTATTATTACATTGGCATAATAACAATGAATGACTTTATTTGAAGCAGACAATGAAGTCTTTATTTTTATTGGTTTTTGTAAAATTACTACATGATAATAACAAATGTGCGTAAGTACATAAAATATAGAAAAATGTATATAGTGTCAACAATGGTTAGCTGTGGTGGGTGAACATAAGAATTTTGTTTGCTTTTATTACCTGCATTTTGCGATAATCTGGACATTGTCAAATACTTCAAATACTCAAAACAATTCTCTTAGTTATGGACTTTAACAATGTGATGATCAAGTTAGCTATTTCAATTAAATTACTTTGTTCTACTTACTGAATGATTTAGTAAATTATCCGTAGCAAATGTTTATAAATCACAGAGTATTCTACCCTAAACACCGTATACTTTAAACTATTGTTTTAACATCAGAATTTACCAGCAAAACTGCCAAAATATAAAAGTTATGTAGTATAAAATTCAAAAATGGAAATAAAATTTTGAGCCAGAAGTAGCTATTTAAAGTTTGCAAAAAAAAAAGAAAAAAAAAGCCAAAAAGGTTAGCATTACTTGGAGTCTTTTACTTGCCAGATGAGGTGGTTTGAGGTTTCACAGACCTGTCCTTTATGCAGGAAAGTGGCCTAAATTCTGCTTGCATGGCACAAGCATAATCTAATACCTTAAGTATAGCCAGGAGGCATGGAATTAGTAAAAGTGATGCATATAAGCACACAGGGTTACTATATCTGAAGGTTAGATACTATGTTCTAAAACTTAAGATAAATCACAAATGGAATTACTTGACAGAATCATTTACGCACATAGAATAAACACTTGACTGAAAGAACCAATATTACCCCCCATGACCTATGTAATTAAAGAGAGCTCTTAATTATGATGGATATCTTCAAAGTAAGATTATTAAGAAGATACAAGTTTAAAAAGTGGGATCTACGGGCCAGAGGAAACTATGTATAATAAATGAGAAAATTTTCTTTCCAGAGGGAAAAATCCAAAAGAAATCGAGCACTTCAAACCTATACTTTGTGCTTTATCACTTTGTGCTAAGCCCAGAAGGAGGGAAATAGTTGATGATTACAATTCCCTGTGTCAAATTGGTTAGAATGAGGGCTGGGTAAAACAGTACTTGGTGAAATATTGCTTCAAGCTGGGAAAAATGGACACTTTAGCCCAGTGGACAATAGTGTGGTTTCTTTGGTTCAGTATATGTGGTTTTGAATACTGGCTTTAGTGTGCTAATAGTACTCATTGACTCCATTGTACATGACTTCAGTGGTTACTATATACCAGATAAAATGCTTGGCATTCCTGGTAAATTAGGAAACAGTGCCAGTATGTTTTAGATGCAGTAAATCGGAAAGACAAATATCAGGTAACCAAACCAGAATGTCATCCTAATGTAGGTGGGAGCAGCATACCATTTATAAAAGGCAGTTGGTTGGACCATAGAAAAACAAAGACTACTACAAAAGTTCAGAGTAGAAAAATGACTTTAGAAATGTGGGTACAGCCCGGTCACCAAGACGTTTATCCTAGAACACAGAAAAACCACTGGAGATGTTTAAACAAGAAAGTTGCAAGTTCAAATTTCAGTTTCTAAAGATTACTCTGACTGCACTAAAAAAAAAAATGGATTAAAAGATATTTGAGTAATACTTGGAGAATCCAAAGAAGTGTAGTATAGACCTGGGGATATAGCTCAGTGGAATAAGCGCCTGCCTAGCAAGCGCAGGGTCCTGAGTTCAATCCCCAGTACCGCCAAAGAAGTGTAGTAGAGACATTCCACATAAGAAATAGTACTCACCCAAACAAAGAAGTGGCAGCAGTACAGCTATACTAGAATAGAGCTAAGGAATTCTACATTTCTAGCTTTTACAAATGGATGAATAAGAGTGACAGTCACTGAATAAGGAACTCATGATGAGGGCTAGATTTAATGACATATTAATTTGACTAACTTGAGTTCAAAATTCCTTTGAGAAATACACCTGGAAGTATCAAGCTAGCTCTTGAATGTAAAAGCCTGAAGTTTGGAGAGTCCTAGATTAGAAGCACTGATGTGATCTGCATGGTCGGTGGCTGGTTGCTAGAGTCCTACGTATGGACAGGATAGCTCAGAAGAAGAGAGTACACTCAGAAGAAAGGAAGTCATAGGATAAATCCTTAAAAACTCCAATATCTTAGGGGCTGAGTGGAGTCAGTAAAAGAGACTCTCCCAGCAGCGAAGTAAAGGAAAAATCTGAGAAACCAAAAAGCAGAGAAAAGAAGGGAGAGTAACTGGATCGTCTGGGAGCTCATGTTTGTTGAGGATTGATGATCATCCAGCTTGTAGCCTGTGAGTCATGTAAATGGAATTATGGGTCCACAGATCAGCTCTCCTTGGGCACCTATGTGGAAATAAATTCCAGGGGACAAGTCTTTGCTAGGCCAGGACAAAAATAGGATGATCACTGAGGACGAGGTGAAATCAAAATACTTTTACATAGGTTTCATAATGATTCATTAAAAAGAGAGACTTCTAATGGAGAAGCAAAATAGCAATCAAAATGCATTTGTCCATTTTGTGCTGTTATCACAGAATGCTGCTGCCTAGGGAATTTACGATGAATGGAAATTTACTAACTCATAATTCTACAGGCTGCAAATTCCAAGCTCCAGGGGCTGTGTTTCCCCTGACAGAAGGGCAAAGAGAAGGCTAGAGACGGGAGGAGATCCAACTGACCGCCTTTTATAATGACCATTCATTCTTCATGAAGGTGGAGTCCTCACGATTTAGTGCCTCCCACTCAGTTCCACCTCTGAGACTGTTTACTGGGTTTGAACTTCCAACATGGGAGGAACAGGACACCAACAGCAGCACACAGAATGCTAACTGCAACTTTGGCGAAGTTACCTAATGATTCTGCTTTGGTTTTTATAACTGTAAAACATGGGAAGTAATACCTACCTCATAAGATTCTTCCAATGGTGAAATAATGTGAGGTTAGAAGAACACTCAGTGAACCTTTTGGCACCACAAAATGTATTTAATAAATGGTTGCTTAGCATAAATAGTTTATATAGTGTCTTACACATATTAGATGCTCAAGAAATATTTATTAAATTTTGAATGACTATGATTCTGGTACATATCTGATTATCTAGCAGATGCTTGTAACTGTATATTTTGTTAAAGCTTGCATGCTCAGCTCATGACGATGGTGGTGGTGGTGGTAATGAGATGTGTGATGCTTGCTGTCATGTTAATGTTTGGGTCATTTTTGCTCACAGGGGACTATTTTTCTGCCCGGAAATAAAGTCCTGGAACATCCCTGCAATGAAGAGAATGCAGGAAAATACCTTTTTGAAGTAGTTCCAGGTAAGACATTTTTCTTAAATTCTTGCTGATCCAGGTTGGTGAAAGTGAAGACATGTCATCCAGGTCTTCATCTTCTCGAGTTATGGCTGAGAACATTCTCGAGAAGTCAAATGTCAAATCTGGTTAGTGCATCTTACACAGATGATGACTTTGGTTTGTTCAATGACTGTGCACCCACACGTATACTCACAATCACAGAACAGTTCCCTCTCCATTTGCCTATGAGGCTGTAGAGTTGGCTGAAACTCATGAGAAAGTACCTGTGAGGAGTACTGGAGAGAAATTTCATTGTACAGTGATCTTGTGAGAAAGTTGAGAATAAGTTATTGTTAAAATACTCTGCTCAGCTGATTCCCTGATATATTTCCTTACAAAACCGCATCTCAAATGAGTCTTGATAGAAAAACAAAAGACAAAGCCTCTTTAAGGACTAAGTATTACAGTTCTGTATTTCAGGGTCACTCCTAGCCAATCACTTCTACATGTCTGGAAGAATGGAGAACGTTTCTGCCAGGTCATCAGACTTTTCAGTTATATTTTCTGCCACATCTGTTCATTTTTCCTCCAGGCATCTGTACCCATCTCTCTTAGTGTACTCAATTCCCACTGGAATCTTTGAGTAGTGGGCCTGGGATATAGTTCAGTGGCACAAGCGCCTGCCTGGCAAGTACAAGGTCCCAAGTTTGATTGCCTGAACCAAAAAATAAGTCATCTTTAAATAGCACAGCAGTAGTGTCTATATGGCCATGATTTACATCTTTGATCAGTTCTTCAGCTTTTTCTTACCCCTACAGGTAAGGAAAAGGGAGTTAAGAATGTGGCTTTTGGAGTGTTGGCCCTGCCTAATCCAGATTATGTGATATTGATATTGAGTTTATTCTCTTTATAATAAAAAAATCCTACTAAAGGGTAAGTGTGACTTTATTTGGGTTAGTAATACGAAATTCATATCAATAAGGCCAGCACAAAAACAGTCAATAAAATACAGTTTCCCAAATGTGTAAGTACAGGGGATTTTTAAATGTGCATGTGTATTTTTCCCCTCAATGAAAACAGCTGTAGCACTGAGCTCATCTGGTTCATGATGGAATCCATGACTAAATGTTAATTGGTGCAGCTGAGGTGGTACAGAAAGGTTAGTCAGATGCGTTGTGCTGTTTCTCCTCGGAGAGAACATATTGCAAGAAACCTGAATCTCGTTTGCCCTATTAAAATCCTTTTCTTCTTACTTCTTAGTGGAATACCCCTATGGAACTAGATTCCAGATGTTGCAAAGTCTTTGAAGTATAAGTAGAGGAAATCTCTTTCTTTTTTATTCCCAAACATTAGTGCCTGTTGGCTTTTAAGCCAGCATGGTATTAAACTGATGGCTTTGGGTTTTCATCTCCAATAATTCTGGAGCTCTGCTTGCTCTCCCATTCTATGTGCTGGCTGCACGGCCAGCTCTGATGCAACAGAGATGGATAAATTCAAGACTGTTTGAGACAGAATTGTCTTCAAGTCCAGAGAGGCATGGATGAAACTTCCCTCCAGCATTGCTGGGGTGTAAGTTTCACATGCAGAGAAAATGACATAATGGTTTTTGACGAGCAGAATTTACGAAGTTTAAGGTTGTGTATGATGAATTCTCAAAGTTATCCTTTCAAAAAATTCCTGGAGGAAGTTCAGGTTTGCTGCTGTCATTATCTTGGTAAATATAGTATGCCCATGGTTTGTTTGAAATAAGGCTTTTTGAGTTATTAGTATAATGTGTGGCATGTTCTAAGTTAGATTTTAAAATTCTGAATTATCTTCATGAAGTGTGAAGAGAATTGCTTTCAAATGCTTCTTTGCAGACAGAGCTGGAACTACATATGGCTACACACTGAGCATCTAGAGCCTATGTTATTAATCTCAGTCATTGTGGCTTTATTTTAGCTGGACCTGAGGATGGATTTTTAAGGCAAATACTTTTGTACTTGTATAAGACTGTGAAGGACCTGTTTTGCATGGTTATCACCAGATTTTGCAAAATCAAGATTATTTAAGGACAACAAAGCACTTGTTTTATCTTTGCAAATGGAATGACAGTATGACATTCTCCAACTTTTCCAAATGTGTATTGGTTTGACATGAGAATCTGGAAAGCTCAGAAATAAGAGTTTGCCATTTGTTGGAATTAGTAGGAGCAAAGAAAGACTGCAAAACTGATTGGTTTTATACAGAACCCACCTTTGTACACCACCCTATGTAACACACACTTATTCCCCATTGGCTTTCTCTGAAGAATTCTCTCAATCGCCACTTCTGAAAATTTATCTGAGAAATGATGCTACATATCCAACTCACCTCTGTCTTTGTGAAAAAATACCTCAATTCGAACCATCCAAGTTATATGAAGAACATCAAAGGATAAAATACTTTCATGCCTCTGCCTGTTATTACCAACAAAATGGCAAGCTCCCAACAAGCTCTTTGCCACATATTCTAGCATTATGTGTTCATGTATACAGGTATCTATGTTTAAGAGCACTATTTATTCCCATGTACAGTATATATCTTCATACACTGCCATGTATAGGGATATTTTTTGTTTTAGCTTTAGGCTGAAGTGTTCTATAATGTGCCTGTAAGGAAAATGAAGAAGTTTTAGTAGAATTGAAGATCCTAGGTCTTTGGGTATTATTTATAGTTGTCTACATATTATATATTTCTGTTCAGGTTTTAGATTTTTATGAAAACCTATGTAGAAAACAATCTACCACAATCCAGGATTAGTTTCATTCAGATTCTTTATTCCTTAAAATTAATTATCTCTTTGAAAAATGCCACAATTTCTAACATTTGACTCCAATTTTTTTTCCATTTTCTCTACTTGTTATTCGAAAAACAAATGTCAGACAAATTGGCAAATCTGAAGGCTTTGCTGTCAGAAATGCCAAATTTTAGAGCAGAGTGAGCTTTTACAGCCGAGTGCTAAGCTATTGGGAAATGTGGTTGGGAAAGGAATGCTGGCAACCCTTTAACACACAGTCCTTGAAGAAAGAAAAAAACGCGGTTATTCTCTTGGCTTCTTATAACGTGCTCTGGCTGCGGGGCTTTCTTTGTCATGTTTGAAGAAATAAACAGAGTAATTAAGGCAGCAAGGATGTCAAAACTTTTACTAAGAGAAGAGTGTCTCAGAGAAGAAAGAAAAAAATGATGTGGGGGCGGGGCAAAAGGCAGGAAAGACCACGCGCGACCCCATGTAGTTAGGACTACGTCTTCCTGCTCTTCGTTGTATCCCTGACACCCCGGGCAGCACAGCACAATGTGCTGAGCAAGCAGTTCCTGAGCTGTGCATATCACCTCAGGAGGGAGGAATCGTGGTCATTTGAAGCTGCCACACTCACGTTGCTGTGTGGACCGCCCATTTCCTACTGTGCAGAATCTTTCCTGCCCCTGGCGCAGCAAAGCATTCTCTCATGACTGTAGTCACTGAAGTGGAGGGAGCTCCTCGCGCACTACCCTCTCCTGCTCTCGCGTCTTTCTATCCGATGACGAGAGTAAGAGAAGGAGGAAGAAGTCAGACCTCTTCCTACACCAATGCATTGTGGGGAACGCACCTTCACTGGGGTTCTCTCCCACGCTGAGACCGCCGTGGGGTGTCCCTGGGTTTCCAATCCACTTCCCATGGTAGGGGTCGCCCAGCTTGGAGGTGGTTCTATTGACGGAACAAAACAAGTGCGCTTAAGCTCAGCTGCTTTCTCTGTGCTTCTTCAGCAACCAAGAAACGGGTCCTTTCCTGCTAGGAAAGGGAAAGGGGGTTTGTCACTGTTGCTCTCAACCGCATCCTGGCCTTTTCTCCTAGGGCATCAGCTGCAGGGCCCAATCAGGGTTACTGAGCTCCAGAGGCCACGGGGTCCCCCACCTCGGAAAGGGGCAACGACTGATCTGGCACAGATCGGTACAAGCATCTACCATGTACAAGCAACTCTCTTGTGCTTTTCTGATCAGTTCCCCAAGTGGGGGAAATCTTTGTCCTCCCCTTCTCCAAGAAGTAGTGTTTATTCACTTTTTGTTTTTACTGGTACATGTCTGCAGTAGGGAATGTCTGCGTTCCTCCCGGTGAAACCGGTACTCCTATGTAACATGTCCTGGTCCAGTGTTTTATCCCCTTCCTTTCTCTCCTTCCAGTCCTTCATCTCTTGGTCCCCTTCAGTTTTCCAGGAGATTTGTCACCCTACTTCCTATTATTGTCATTTATTTTTTAAAAACAATTGTATTTAAGGTTTCTCACATAAGAGAAAAAAGTAATAGTTAAGTTTCTGTGTGTAATATATTTCACTTAACATTGTGGTCTTGAAAGACATTCATTTCCCTACAAGTGATGCAGTTTTGCCCTTCTTTATGGCAGAGTAGTAGTCCACCACGTGTAAATACTGCATTTTTCTGTATCCGTTCACCTATTCATGGATGGACAGGCTGCTTCCAAGATTTAGCTACTATGAGTTGTGCTGCTGTCAATGTGGGTGTGTATGTATCACTGTAATATGATGCCTTTAACTCTTTTGGGAAGATAACTAGAAGGGGAATGGCTGGGTCAAATGGAATTTCTAGTTTTTGTTTTTTAAGGAGTGTCTGTAATGATTTCCATAGTTGCTATAGTAGTTTACATTCACACCTACAGTGTAGAAGTTATCTTTAAGCCTCTTGCTTCAAGTAGTGTTTCCTGTTCTCTAATTCCCCGCCTCCCCGGGACCCGAGTCAGGCATCAATTCCTTCTCTACAGCTTTCTCTCAGTGAGCCCAGCAGAGAGGGGGCTCAGCACAGCGTCCACTGTGCTTCACAACTTCTAATGTGGGGTTTTAGTGCTATTTCTTTAGGTTTGAGCCTGGGCAGAAATTTCAAACTAATGTGAAGGGAACTTTTCATGTGTGTCTGTCTATGATTTTGAATGGAGAGTTAGTTGTGTTGGGGGCTCGTGGGTCATGTTTTCTGGGGAAGTCTCCTCAGCATGGGAGGAAGAAGCTGCCTCACACTGCTTTTGTGGTCAAGGTCACAGTTGATCTTACATGCAGCTCTGAGGCTGCACCGCTCTTCAGAGTTGCTCCAGCTTTGGGGCTGAACCTTCATTTCCTGGTACCAGCTGGTCCTTGGCTGTGAGGGAGGAGACAGATGAGTGGGGCTGTCAGCTTCCAGTGTGCCCAGCAGAGAGGCTCCAGAGGGATATCACACAGTACCTATAGCTGTGGCTGAGTTTAGGTTCTGTACCGCAGACAATGTTCCGTTTTCCTTCATTCAGTCAGCACTACCACACCATGAGACAGCAATGCTACATCTTTATCCTGCAGAAGAGGAACATGGTGTACAGAGAAGTGATTTCACCAAAGAGCTAATATTAACCAGCAAATCCCTGTGTGTGTGTGTGTGTGTGTGTGTCTGTGTGTGTGTGTGTGTCTGTGTGTGTGTGTGTCTGTGTGTACTTGAAATGAGTCAGCAGTGCATGAGGCCGGAGTGTATTTTCTGAAATATGAACATGTGAAGTTATTTTCTGAACTTAAATGCACACACTAGTATCTTCCCAGCTCATCCATTCAGGATGAGAATTTCAGCACTTAGAGAAAGAGTATGTTTTTCACTCATTTGCAGACATTTCTGTGTTTAAACTAATCACAGAACAGGTACTGCATAAAGATGCCCGCTTATAGCTCTTCTGAAAGCATTTACTAACATGCAAATTCTGCCTGCATACATTAGAGAGAAGACATATTCCCCACTTGGAGTGGATATAGCAGAGGAGGAAGCTATCTATGGTGGCTTCTGGCACAATAAACCCCTGGGATCCAGTTCTCTCTATGGTGGTGTAAACTTGAAGAAATTTTCCTCAGCTTCTTCCCAAATTCTGCAGACTGGCCAGACTCTCGCTCACTGTGTGCCCACCCACAAATATACCTGCCGTTAAGCATGTGCTTGAACTCAATCCACCAACCAAGCTAGGTCCCATATGGGTTTCAAGGGCAATTTTCCAATAATATTCCAGACCCTCAAAGCCTTATACTGGCTCAGTCCCCCAAATCAGTAATAACTAAATTGGAAGGTTTTCTTATCCTCTTCAGGGTAATGAGTAACAAGACAGGAACAATGGAAACAGAAAGAATGAAAGAAAACATAAAGCATGACCTAATAGGATTTCCATTCGCCTGAAACATTAAGCCCTCCAAAAAGACAAGGCATCCTGCCTTCCGCTATGATTCTGCTAATTATTTCTGATGTCCTCAGACACTCACGCATTGCTTCTGTAAATCTCAGTAAAAGCATTTCCATCCTAATTATTATCCATCAGGATTTCATAGAAGCCAAGTAAAAAGCTGGAGGTGGTGGGTATTTAGAGAGTCTAATAAATATATTATGGATCTTTTGGCCAGAAAAATATATATATCAAACAAAAGTGTGCACACATTTTAAGGCCTAGTCATGGAGTGTTGGGTAAGACTAATAATTTAAATTTAGCATCAAAGGCTTGATAATTTTTATCTGTCTTAGTCTCTACCTGTATGTTTAGCTATAAATTTCCATTTCTCTGTGCATTTATCTGTTTCATCTGTGCACATGCACAAATCAACAGGACATGTTCACCTCCATTTGTAATCATCCAGCACACTAAGCAGTGTTAGACCTTTACCTCTCTGATGAAGTTGTTCCTCTTCTGCCCTGTGGCTGTGCATCTCTACAGATGGAAGTCAAGTGTATATGATAAGGTATTTTCAGTAGGAATGAAATTTGGAAACAGAAATCTCAAAACTTACTTTAAGAGAAAGAATACAGGCTTTTTCAGAAGCATGTTTCCTGGGTGGAACAGTTCCTGGGCTTATGAGCTGTAAACATTTTAATTTACCAAAACTTGAACCTACTTAGATGGTCAGTGCAGCTGTTATATAATCAGCCAACTGAGAAATAATCATCACACAGATACTCAAGACTGTCTTGGGGAAAGGAAACTGCTTGGCAAGTTGGTAGGTTTTTGAAATAATTATGTGGCATCAGCAATGAAAGTTTACCAGCTACATCTACATTTGCAGTGCCTTCTGGCACTCAAGAAACCATGCCTTTGGATATATTAACTTGCTGCTATTTAAGATGTAAGTCAGTATTTAGCATCTATTTTATATGAAAATGTAGGGATGTTTTGATACTGGTTTAGCGTAAAACTTGATCATTTTCTTGACCACTAGTTTAATATGCTGGTAAGGCATTTAATTTTACAATGGTCCCTTTGTCTAAGCTTCTTTCTCTTTTGCCTTAGTACTGTAGGTTAAAAATCCATGTAATTATATTTGTTATCCACAAGCAACTATGACAATCTCTTTTTCTGTCTGCCTAGGTCTGTGGGCAGCCCTGAAGTTTTTTGTTTCGTTTTGTGTTTTTGCTTAGATTTAATGTGTGCGAATCATTTAGAGAATGTGAGTAGGAGTTGCTTAGATATGAAAGCTTTCTATAAACACAAGTAGTTCTGAACATGAAATAAATAAATGCACTGGTGAAAATCAGCATGTTCTAGCTACTACGTATTCTTTCTCTTAAAGTAAGTTTTGAGATTTTTGTTTCCAAATTTCATTCCTACTGAAATACCTTATCATATACACTTGAAAGAGACTATTACAATGAGAGATTATATACAATGAAATAAACTGTACAGTGAGAGTTTTTTCAGTATTCTAATCCTCTGAAATTTTGACTACCATCATTGTGACTCACAGGCATTTACAGTATTTCTGAACCCACTGCCATGCAATTGTATGATCACCTATGAGAAGAGTCTGTAGGGGGAATGGTGTTTTGTGATGTCTGTGGGCATGCTGATCTCTTCCCCATTGCTACATACTGGATCAGAGACCAGCAAATGTTTCAGGGAAGGACCAAAGAGTAAATGTTATAGGCTTTTCAGGCCATAAGACGCCTGTTCCAATTGCTCAACTCTGCTGTGGCAGCATAAACAAATTGAGTGTGGCCATGTTCCAATAAAACTATATTCATGTTCACTGAAATATGAGTCATATGGTTTTCAAATATCAAGAAATATCATTTCTCTTTCAGTGTTTTTACAACTCTTAAATTGTAAATTATAGGCATGGGTTAGATTTGGTCCACATGCTAGATTAAAAAAAGCAAATCTATGAAAAGCAAGTTGAGGATACCAGTGTAAGTCACTAATCCCCACTGGTACCACCACAACCAGAATTAGAACTCTGAGACAGTCTGTCTCCCTGGCCATGGCATCCCCACTTCGTCAAAATCAGGATTCAGAAACAATTTGTCAAAATTCTTATTTAGAGCTACCTCCAAAGAACGTACTTTTAAAAAGTAATGATGATCCTAAAAAGTATTAGTGACCAAACTGAAAGTCTCACTGAAGCCTTATCTTAGGTCATTTAGAACTCTAGATCCCAACCAAGGCTGAATCTCATATGTGACTTTAAAATAACGAATACCATTAATAGAAGACTGGGAGTGCTTAGCATGAAAACCATCCCACGCTTAGTTCAGTCCATGCAGGTTCAGGAAGTTATTCATAAGTATTCCTACCTGGAAGCATCCCATGTGAGATCAAATGGGCTTGAAGGACCGTCTAAACTTCATTTCTGCAAAGCACAGTAGCATCCTGTGGTGTGAAGCATCTCACAGAAAAAAACATACCTCTCTTGTAGAAAAAGGAAACTAAATTAACAAAGTTATTCTCTCAGAGTGTAGTCTATTTCAGTAACTACTCATTCATTAACATCTCCTGCCCCACCAGCCACTTTTAGCATCACTATGAAAAGAAAATCCCATAATATGTATACATATTTTGGGTCTTGTCTATGACAGGCTCTGTGTACATGGGTCATGTTACTTGTGATAGATTATCATTTTCTGCATTGCTAGTCAGTGGTACAAATTCATACTTCTAATAAATGCTAAAAGCAGGCATCACAAATGCACAGCATGTGACAGCCTTCTTACACCAGTAAGAACATAGATAGATTTAGTGTCGGGATTCCTCATCAGCCAAACATTCAAAAGTTAAGAGAAGTAAGAAAGACTGGAAGAAATGAGCTGGTGAGTTTCCAGGTCGGTGAAAGCTGCGCTTCCTTCCTCTCTCCTCGGTTCTGAGACTTCCTGTACTGCGTCTGGTCTCCCTCTCTTGGAAGGTCTCACAAGAATAGAGACAGAGCCTTCTTCTCCTGACACCCAGTAGATGCTGCTGCACGGCCCATGCTGGGTGCGTGAGTGTTGAACTGATGAGTAAACTAGATCTCAGTTTTATCTCTTTGGTGTGATTGCACTGGATTACTCAAATTTAGAAGAACTTTCCAGCACTAAATTATTCGACTGGATCAGAGCTCTTTTCCCAGTCCTTTAGGAAACTGGAAAGTCGAGGAGTTCGTTAACTTCACACACTTTTTACCCTCCAAGGAGTAGTCCACTGCCCCTTGTCAGTCCTTCATTAATAGTAAAACCAACCGTGTATTTCGTGTATTTCATTACTTCAGTAACAGAAGCTATTTATTAACCAGTTGTTTGCCAAAATAAATGTGCTTCTCTCTCTGTTGTTCTTCACAGCACGGTTTTACTTAGGCATTCTCGGGCTGTTTGTTTACCTGCTTCTTCTACACCATCACTGGAAAGGACTTTGAATCAAATAAGGCTAAGAAAACAGAGGCAAAATGCTAAGCAAGTGCCGGGTGCTGTTTCTGTGATGAGGGTTTGTCTAAGCCGTTCTTTTTTGATGGAGGGGCTTATTCAGGCTGTGTCTCAGCTTAGAAACAGAACACACGGGAGGTGAGCTGGAGGTCAGTAGACAAGAGGGTCCATAGGTTAGAAGTTGTGTGGGAATACAAAGAGGAAATCGTGTATCACAGGAAAAGGAGTTGTCAGAAAAGAGAACATGGGTGTGCAGCCGGGATGGAGAGGAGTCAGCCCGCAGCCAGGATGAAACTGGGGCCTTACACCAGCCTCAGAGAGCCAAGGAGAGCCATTTCTTCTCTGTTCTTCCTTTCCTCCCATCCTCCCTCCATCCCTCCCTCCCTCCCTCCCTCCCTCCCTCCTTCCTTCCTTCCTTCCTTCCTTCCTTCCTATCTTTCTTTCTTTCTCTTCTTTCTTAAAAATAAAAACCTGATGTGAAATGATCCTCAGTGCTTCAAAAAGTCAAGCTCCAAGCACAATCGCAGCTTGATAAGGCACCCCTGAACTGGTCAGGTGCTGTGGCTTGGCCATGTTGCTTGAAAATGGTCTCAATTCACAGCTCCATTATTACTAGTCTGAGGAAGGCCACGTGGTGGTGCATTAGATGTCCTGAGAGGCTTAGACCCACAGAAGTGTTTGGTACCTCCTAATGAAACCTGTGTACCCTAAATAAGAAAATTGACTGCTTAAGGTAAAGCCACTTTTGATTTATAAAGCCCTGATTCTATTTTAGAGACTTTGCTAACTATAAAAGCATTTGCTTTGGGTAGCTGAGAGTAAAGAGAAGAGACTGGGATGGCCTAGGAGAAGAGGCACCTGCAGGGAGAATGCTAAGAGTTGAAGGTGTTGAGGAGAGTTGTCAAGGAATTCCGGAAGCCAGGAGAGGAAAAAGAGAGGGCCTAGAGGTTTCTCTACATGGCAAGATGAAGAGCAAATAGCTCTGCCCTGGGATCTAGTTCCTTAGGCTTATAACTGGCTAGGTTGCCTAGAAAGTTCGGGCTGGGGTGAAGATAAGAGGGATGAGCCTGTGGGGAGTCCTCGGTGCCCTCCCTAGCTTACTGAAACGTAGCAACATTTTGGAACAATTGGCAATGTAGTGCTACATAATAATAAGTGCTGGTCTGGAGACTGAGTTGTCCTAAATAGGACTATAAAGATCCACAGGAATTTGGGAAACAGAAGGTCCATATGGATGTGAAAGCTGCGCTTCCTTCCTCTCTCACCAAGGAAGCCTTCCCAAAGGCAATGATCCTACAGCTGGAATTGGAAGAAAGGATAGGATTTTGATTAGATAACTGTGATGTTAAGAATTTCTGGTTGAAAAGTATTGGCAAAGACACAGAAATGTGCTAAGCCTGGAGAAAAGTCTCAGCGCAGCCCCTTCCCCTGGACAACGGCACCAGCGGGACACACGGGGATCACACTGCTCCTCCTTGGTACAGTCCCCCCTTCCTTGTAAGCTCCCTGTACATGTGTGTCTTTTTCTGCCCTGGATCCAATATAAATTTATAACCTAATTTCAAACTCATATGTTACATTCAAGTGCTATCAACCCGGGATGGACCCAGGAGGGCAGGCCAACTTCACAGGACACCCAGTAGACCGTGGGTAGGAAGAAGCTTTGGTTTCAGGGCCCTTGGATGCATACAGAAAGCCTTGCCATGAACTCTTGCTTGATGAGCAGCAGTCACACACAGGCGTGCATGTGCACGTGCTAGTTTTATCAATTAATAGATTTTACTGTGTTAGCTACTTACATGCATTGAACATTTTGATCATATCCATCACTCTGATGCTCACATCTCCTTCCTGCCATTCTTTTCCCCTGATCTAAATGTGCCCCTTCTACTTTCACACCATTTTTTGTTTGCTTGTTTAGGTCCCACATCTTCAGGAAAACATGCAATTCTTGTCCCTCTAAGTCTGGCTCATGCCACCTAATGTGATGACCTCCCAATTCTATTTTCCTGCAGGTGACATGATTCTTTTTCTTCTTTATGGCTGAATAATACTCCACTGTGCATATATTAACTTAATTACTTTTTTGAAGACCCTGTCTCCACACAAAAGAATTTACAACTCTTAAATTTTGAGGTGCTGGAAGTTAACACAGCATCATATAAATTTTGAAAAAACCCTAGTCAACCCATAATAGAATTAAAAGAGGAGATGAGGCTGTGCTTCCAGAGGCTTCTTGTCTCATCTTTAGGGGTCGTGCTCTTTGCCAGCTTTGTTACTGACTGTGTGAACCCCATCTTGGTCCTTAGATGAAGCAGCACGTATTCACTGGGCCACACCCCTGAGCTTTGCTCCTGCTTTTCCTGAAGATGAGCGTGTTAAAGGACACGGCCAGCGAAGCAGCAACTAAGAACATGTGAGCTAGAAATTGAAGCTGCCCAGAGAGACAAAAGAGTTTTCTATTTTATATCTGTTACAGCTTTCCTGCACATTGACCTTGAATTTAAAATATTTCTTTATTGTATTCATCTGGTTTTGTTTCATTTTGGTTTTCATATTTACCCAAAGGAGTGAGACTGGACATCTATGCTTAGATATGCTGTTATTGTCTTTTCTCCCCTTTTTTTATGTCAGGGCTAATTTTGTTTGGGAGAACACTCCCACTCATGCATCGCGCACTTCTGTGATGTGTCTCCCCAGGCGCGGAAACCCAAGTGGAGTTCTGGTTTGTCTCCTCCAGTGGCCCAAGGCTTCTCTGGGGTGAGATACCAACTTATCACGCAGGGCTCTGAGGAGCAGTTGGTGTCAACATCGGCAAGGGAGCTCTGGAAAAGAGTGTGGGGGCAGGACATGAGGTAGGGTCCATCTACCCTCCGCCAACCTCCTTGTCATCTTCTGACTCGTGACCCCTCATATCTCACTTGCTTACAGGAGTCATAGGACAGAACTCTCCCTGAGGACTCTCTGGCCGTAGTGCCCGGACTCTGGTTTATCATAATGGGTTCTTTGAGATGTGAAAGATTCATGTTTAATTTCAGTGTGACCTAACCGATGCAAATCAATAATCATTTGAATGGTTAATTTATTTTGTACTTTATTTCTGATCTCCCCTCTTTTCACGGATAGTCGTACTGCTACCCTGCTTTTATGAAAAGTCCTCTACCTTCCCGATAACAACTAGTTATAACAACTAGTTATATCTTCCACTCGGTCCTCATTCTTTCCTTCTATTATCCAGAGAATAATACTTTGTCACTTCTAAACCCCGCTGTTTATCTGCCTCTGAGCTCCCTCCAATCTACTCCAGGAACCGTAAGTGTTGATTGTGCTGTTTCCATTTTGCTGTGGAGCTCTGACTTCCACGTCGTATTATTCCCGTAGGCTTAACGGTGTGGACTGGTAAGTACTCTCTGTGTTGAAAAAGCAAATGAATCTCATGCATCCTAAGTTAAAAATTAGGAGCATTCCGTCGTGCTGCTATTACCCTTCCTTTAAAAGAATCTCTTGAGCGCCTCCCCCACAATCATCTCAGTCGTCACAAAACTCCTCTGTACGGTTCTACACACTGTCTCACTCTTGCCTTTGCTGCCACCTGTTCTCCTCCTCCTCCAGCAGGTTTTTTATTAGTCGTCAATAAGGGCTACTTTCCCTGAATCCAGTCATTAAGCCTCAGTTCTCATGATCGCCACCCAGTGTGAATGATTGACTCAGCCAATCGCTGTCTCCTTGGACGCACCTTCCCCACCTGCTTCCACAGCGTCGCGCTCTCCTGGTGCTCCTCCTGCTTCCGTGTCTGTGTCTCTCGGTTGCCACTGTTCCTTGTCCCTTCTACCCTGGCTCCCACCTGGTGCAGGGCCCTTCCTGTCCCAGAGAACTGCTGTCCTCTCTTCGCTGACTCTCGGGCTGCGCTCTTCCCCCTACTCTGTCCCAGCCAGGGTGGTATTTTTAATACACTTTACTTCCAGAGCAGTTTTAGGTTTATAGAAAAGTTACACCAAGGCATAAGGAGTTTGGAATTAGAAGCTGAAATTAAACATGAATCTTCCATAGTGGCCGGAGTGGAGGATGGTACATGTGAGAACCTGGGGGGCCAGTGTGGTCAGAGTTCCAAGGAAGAAGGAGAAAGTTTATTGGGGAGTAGTCTATGCAGAGTCTTCATAGGCAGTAGTGAGGCTTTAACAAATTTCACCATCCCCTGGTAAAATTAACAGACACCATGGATGTACCAGGTGGACAGTGAGTGTGGCTGCCTGTGACCTGGTGTCACCCAAAGAAGGACGATTACTTGTGTAAAACAGTTCTGCTGGTCCATCATTGCTGTGTATCACACGTGTGCTCACCTTACCTCTCTTTAAAGCACCCTTCATTATTTCAAACGTGCTGGAATTCAGTGATAAGTCTTGGTGACATCCTTCGCCACCATTCTTTCTCTAGCAGATGTGTGAAGATCAATTGGTGTGAAAGCGCTCAAGTGGAAAGGATCGGGAGGATCTGTTGTAAGGAAAGCAATAGGATTTATTCACGTGACTAGGTTCAGTTCCTTCTGTGGGTCCTGAAATCTAGATCCGAGTGATAAATGAGCCCTCGCTTCAATAAATACGAACTGCCAGGCCCCTGTTACTTTTGGACCCTAGTGGATTTGTGTGCAGCTGCTTTTGAGATTAATGGCTGCTTCTGCCCTTCCTGGCAGCCAGCAGTGCCTTTTCATTAGTTGTCCGGAAGATAAAGTCCCAAGGGCATCACCGATGCTACAAATGAGACCGCTGCTGATGGAATTAATGATGCATGGGAAACAGTATGCAGCAAATGTGTCATGCAGTCAACCTAATGGTCAGTGGCTTAACTACACAGAAATAGCCAGGCACAATGACTCAGGACACTAATTGTGGCTGAAAGTCCAATCCTCTCCTCCCGCCAAAATAATGGGTAGCGGCAAGGGGATGATAATGTTGCGCCTTTTCAATGATCAGAGCGCTGGAGTTTGACATCTTCCCACTTCCATGGCGTTTGCAAATTCATACTCACCTTCAGGTTACTTATTTGAAAATCTGAAAAAGCTTAGAATCTTGGCATTCGTCAACAAGGTCAAGAAAATCGTACTGATTGATAGGGTCAGTGGAAAGGGTCTGCAGTGAAGGAAAGAAAGATGGCTTACACAACACACAGGGGGATCCCGGGTGAGTACCCTGTCCGCCAAGCTGAGCTGTGCCTCTAGCAAGCACAGTATATTTCTTGGGAAACTGATAATTAGAGTGTGCCCTTGCAGAAAAATAAATCTGAGAATAAATAAATAATCAGAAAGATATACATATATCTTTCTGAGAATCTCAGTAAGAGTTAATATAAATGTCCTTTATAATGTGCTCCTTTTATAATTCCCTGCTTTTGAAAGGACTGCTTGAAGCCAAAGTATGTCCCAAATTAGAGTTAATACATTGTTTCATTAGAAAATAATGAAGAAGTAGCACTTTGGCATCTTCTGGTACCTGCCCTGTACATCATCTAGAACTAAAGCACAGGGCCGAAATGATGTCAGACTCCTCAGAGAGATGAGTGTCTGTATTTGTAGATGCAGCTAAAACTGAACTAAAGAGAGCTTGTGTACACGTTTCATTTTATACAGACTTGGTGTCTGGGTGACATCTCTTACTTTTCAAAGTCTTACAAGTTTCGTTCATTCATGTGAACATCAGATTGCATTAAAGTGTTTTGTTTCTTTTTTGTAACTGAGGGGGTTGTTGCTTCTTTTCTATTCCCTAGATTACAGATTTAAATGCACTAAAAGTTTCTGTTTCCCGGTGTTTTTGTGGTTTGCTATTATTGCCATTATCACTCTATTCGAAACATGAATGGCCTTTGAAGAAATCAGAATAAATCTGAAATGAAGACCAAAAACTGTATAAAGTATATGGAAATGAAAATAGATTTCTCTCGTTTATTTTGTTAAAGCTGAAAGGAACCCAACCCCAAGAAGAGTTTTGTTCATTTTGTAGTTGAAGAATTGTGTCCCAGAAGGGTTATCATGGCCAATGTTAGAAAATTTCCTAAATTTCCTGTTGAAAAGTCCTCTCATTCTTCTACGTCCTCTTTGATTATAGTACAATAAAATTTGCTTCAGTTTGTCAGTTTTAGGGGTAAGACTATAGCCATCCTGCTCCACTTGAGTTTGTAAGTGTAATAATGACAATTTATTACAAATAACAATACCTACTATTTGGTATACTCTATGTGATAAATATTTTACTAGATTTTTTTCTATGCATTATTTTTTAAAATTTCACCATTATAGGAGTGGAATATTACTTTTCCTATGATGAAGGTAGTCCAAAAAGTGTAAGCAACATTCCAAAATGACAAAATTAGTGACGGAGAGACATGGGCCTCAGATCCAAGTTATCTTTTCTAAGTTACTTATTGTCTTGGTTACTTTTTTTCTTGTTGCTGAGACAAAACACCCGATGCCCAAAATGGAGGAAGGAAAGGTTTATTTAGCTTACAGTTTGTGGAGGCTTCAGTCCATGCTTGGCTGGTTCTGAGGCAGAGTGGCACATGGCAGAGGGCAACAGTTCATGGCGGCAGTACACAGCAAAGCAACAAGCACAAGAAGGGAGGAATGGCAGCCAGCAGCCTCTTTCTCTCCCTTACATATACAAACTATCCATTCTAGGGCAGGCATAGCTCTTACATCCATAATCCCAGCAAACTTTCCCCCCCTAGGGCGGGTATAGCTCTCACACTCATAATCCCAGCATTGGATCATGGATCAGTCATAAACCTAAAAGCCACCCCATAACTGCATGAGGATTTGGGGGGACATGCAGACACAAACCATAACACTTATGTTGGGAGGTAGAAAATGGTTAGTGAAATTAAAATTCTGCTGTTAAGTAAAAATGTTTTTGAGCTCTTATTAGACTTCTGGAACATGGCATCTAAGGTTAGCTGTATAGTTTAATGATGAAATTTTTTTGTTGCTTTTACATATTGTGTTAAAAGGAAACTTTTTCTTGTTGAACATCAGAAATTTTTCCTTGACAAATTATTGTTCACCGTGACCCTATCTAAATGGTCTCTAGCTAACAATGGTTTGACTTTACCATAATGCCAAAGCCGTACACATTTGGTAGAAGCTGCACTTGGAATTTGAGTTTGGGGTTCTTCTGGACTAACAGTATGCAATAGGATCCTTTCTTGATATTCTGGACAGCAGCCCTGGGCTGCAGCCCCGGTCGCCCATGAGTCACCATTGGTAGGGAGACAGCCACTGCTCTGCATGGTGCTCTGTTGTTGTTAGGCTCTGCTGTTCAGAGGGGTAAGCACCCTCTATACTTGTTCCACATGTGCTATTTTGAATTTATGATGGGCTTATTGAGCTCTAATCCCACTATAAATTGAAGAGTATCTGAAATAGATATTTTTACCAGATCGTTACTCTTGACTCAAGTTTTTAAATTGGCTTATCTGAGGCTGCAGTTATAGTTCTGCGGTAGAGTACTGTCTTGGTTACTTTTCTCTTGTTGCTGAGACAAAATACCCAACGCCCAAAATGAAGAAAGGAGAGGTTTATTTAGCTTACAGTTTGTGGAGGTTTCAGTCCATACTTGGCTGCTTCAGAGGTAGAGTGGCACATGGCAGAGGGCAAACTGTTCAGGGCAGCAGAGCACAGCAAAAACCACAAGCAAAAGGGAGGAATGGCTGCAAGCAGCCTCCTTTTCTCCCCTACGTTGTAAACAGCCTACCCCCACCCAGGGGTTGTGAACCTCTCACACAATCTCCATGCCCTCCTCTTCCACAGGCTCAGAATGTTTACAAAGTAAGCACCCCAGCTTTCTGCTGAATCACTCAATTAAACTTCCAGATTCCCCAAGTTGACACAATGTATCAACCATAACAAGTACTTGTCTAGCATGTGTGAGGGCCTGGGTTCAATTTCCCAGTATGCCATAAAAAAGGCATAAAGTATAGAATTAGCAATTTTTACTGTAGTTAAGGATTGTGCAACCATCACCACTGCAATTTTAGAATATACTAGCACCCCAAAAAAGAAACCTCATACCCATTGGCAGTCACTTCCTGTTTTACCCAAGTGTTACATAACCATTAATCTAAGTCCCTATCTATAAAGATTTACGTATTCTGGACATTTTGCCTATATGTAATCATACAATATATGGTCTCTATGAAGAGTCTTTATTCATTTAGCATGAAGTTTTCAAGGTTTATCCACGTTGTAGCACTATCTATAACCCATTTTTTAAACATACTGTTCTTATTTATTCAATCATTAGTAGGTGGAGATTTCACTTTTTTCACTTTGAGGCTATTTTGAATAATACTGTGATGGTAAATAAATTTAAAGCTTTTGTGTCTTTTTTTTCATCCTTTTGAGAGAGGGTCTCACTATGCAGTTCAGGCTGGTCTTGAACTCACTTTGTAGCCCAGGCTGGCCTCAAACTCACAATGATCCTCCTGCCTCAGCCTCCCAAGTGCTGGGATTACAGGTGTACACACCATGCCTGGCAGTTTTTGTATGTTTTCAAGTCTTTTGGATATATATTCTAGGAATGGTATTGCTAGGTTGTATTATAACTCTCTGTTTAACATTTTGAAGGGCTGAGATGGGGTATCTTCCAAAGTGGCTATACCTGAATGCTTCAGTTTTCAAAATGCTTCCATTTCTGCATATACCCACCAACTTTTATTATCTGTTTTATAGTACAACTTTTATGGGTGTAAGGTAATATGTCATAGTGGTTTATTTGCATTCCCTTAATGCTAATTGATATTGCATATCTTCTTTGGAAAACTGTCTTTTCAAATCTTTGGACTATTTTTCAAAGCAACTTTTTGTTGTTGTGTCATAAGAATTTTTATATATTTGGAATATAAACCCCCTGTCCTATATGTAACTTTCAAATATTTTCTCTTATTGTATGGGTTCCTCTTTTATTTTAAGGGTGTCTTTAAAGCTCAGACATTTTTGGTTTTGATGAAGTCCAAAGCATCTACTTTATTCTTTGTTCATTTTATGTTGTATCTGTGGACACAAAGGTTTATTTCCATATTTTCTTCTATAAATTTCATAGTTTAGCTCTTACATTAAAGCCTACAATTTATAGTGAGTTAATTTTTGTGTTCAGTATGAGGAAAGGATCCAACTTCATTTTATTTTCATGTGACTATCTGGTTATTTCAGCACCACGTGTTGAAAATAGTCTTTGTTCCCACTGGATTGTCTCAGCACTGTTTTCATAAATTATGAGGGTTTTCCCTCTTGTTGATGGTCAGCTGCAGATAGCACAAGACCAGGCATGTTTCCAAAGATGCTTCATTCTTTAATGTTCACTAATTCCCTTGTTTGCCTCTTGCTATTTTAGCCTCGGGAGGATTCCCGAACTCTGAGTTGAGCACACCCTGCATTGCCTTTTGATGTTACTAAAGCCTTAAGAATAAAAGGCGCGTTTAGAGACCATGCCTCACCTGACTGCCTCTGATGAGTGATTTTCTTATCACGGCCCCTGTCCCTGTTCTAGCTTTGGACCAGGACTATCTGGACTCCCCACATTGTAGTCTTCTTGTGTCCCTGCCCTTCTCCTGCCTCCTTGCTGCCCTGGCCTTAATATTTCAGTCTTTCCAGACCCCTTCTGTGTATTTCCTTCTCTAAGGAGTTCATGTGCTTTTTTACATGAATGTAAAACTAAGACCTTACCAGAACTCAAGGCACCATCTTGGAATCCTGTACCTCCTCCAGCTGGACATTCAGTCCTTCACTAAGTGGTGCTGTCTCTGCCTCTGAAACAGATCTTCACTCTGTCTTTTCTCCATCTCCTGCCTCTCTGTTTTCCCTAAGGTCCTGTCATCCCCTTCCCACATTTCTGCCCTTAGCCTTCTGGAATCCATGTTTCCATTGAAATTCCAGAAAGATCATTCCGAAATGATCATTCTCAAACCACGTCACTGGCCATGTAAAGCCCTTAGAAGCTTCTGTTCACACGCAGCAACCAAGCTCTCAGCCCCACGCCACAGGCCCGCATTGTCCCTACCACATGCCCGCTGCGCAGAGTTCCCGCCACATTGGCTTGTGGGGAGTCCGAGAATGGCTGAGGACTCTTCAGATGGGAGGTCTTCTGTGCACACCTCTGTGAATGCTCCTGTGCTGTTTGCTTTTTTCTTGCCCTTTCTGGCTGTTTTTTCCATCTACATGTCAAGTATCTTCTTCTCAGAGGAAACCTCCTTTTGAGAGTAACCACCTCCAACCTAATATTCTTTGTTAATCATCTTGTTCAAAGCTCTCACAAAGCCCTACTCTAAATCTAATAAATCTTTAATGTCTTTGTACCTGTCTTATTCAACATATTCTCTGTACACCTCAAAGTTGACCATAAAAAAATAATTGAGTATGAAGACTGTCTTAACTTCATCTTTCATTTTCTTGGCTCATCCTTCTTTAGTTCATTTATTTGTTTATTTTT
This sequence comes from Dinomys branickii, assembly GCA_004027595.1. NCBI lineage: Eukaryota > Metazoa > Chordata > Mammalia > Rodentia > Dinomyidae > Dinomys > Dinomys branickii. The sequence goes on from PVLD010003954.1 coordinate 65,737, forward strand.
TTAAGCCCTGGATTATTCTAGCTCCATTTCATCCACTGTCATCCTTGGTTCAGGGAATTTTTCCAATGTAATTCTACCTTTAAAATGTTTCTCGTAGGTCCTACACTCTCCCAGACAGATGATGTAACAGATTTTCTGTGCTCCACACAGTAATGGTCACCATATGTAATGCAGCAACCATTGTTAATTCCTATCATTTTTTTTTGAGGTCATGTAGTGTTTTTGGTGGTTTATGTGTGGTTTTAATCTTGTCTTCATTGTTGTTGTTTTGTTAGTTTTTTTTAATCTTTAAAATTAAAAAAAAAAGAGTAATAGTAACAGCTAACTTTTCTGAACGTTTATGGTTCATTATGCTCAGACCCTTTAACCATGACACCAGAGAGGACGGGCCATTGTTCTCTTCACTTCACAAAAACCCCAGAAGCTTGAAGATTTAGTAATCGCCCTGGGTAACCCACTAGTGAAATGGCACAGGCAGGGTGTCTTTCACAGAACCATTTTGCTGTTCTTTCCAACACAGCTGAAAAGCCAAGATACCAACAGGAGTTTACCTCTCCTCAGCACCAGAGTGGCAGGGATTGGTGCCCCAGTAGGAGCAAGAGAAAAGAAGAAAGCTACAGAAGACAGTGTCCAACTGACGTGCTGGGGTGGCTTTTCTCATTGGGATAAAAGATAGGAGAACTGTGAGGAGTATCTCTGGTGATACTTTATTAAATGACTCAAGGAAAAAGAGAGATTTGAAAAGTAAAATGGAGGATTTGTTCCCATTTTCAATAATATCTGAAAGAATGATGATGCCATTCTATGACTAAATAAAACACCGGCTGTGTGAGGATGACTTCTTCCTTTCATTGTTTAGATTCATGGTACGTTGCGCGTACGTGTGGCTTAGAGACAGGCACAAAAGCTGAGTGGCCAGCTGATGGCCACAAGCCTCATGGGCAGAAGAAATCCTCTGGAACCAGATGTGGGCCACTTTCCTTCCCTGAAATCAGAAGGAAGCCAGCAATGGCAAACCCGAATGAGACTTAGGGAGGGAATTTGTTCCCAGGTCCAGTGACATTTTGGGGCAGCAGTTAACAAAACCATAGTTACATTCCATGAACGCAGCAAAGGAAAGAAGCTTCCTGAGGAATCCTTTGTTTTTCAGGCACTGCTGTTTTCCTTCAGGTTTGATGTGGTGTTCACGTTAGCAAGGCAGCCGCATTAAATCCACAGGGTCTGATTATGCCGTTCAAAGACGGAAACTGAACAAAAAGTTCTCTTTAAAAATCTCTCTTTTCTTTTATTTTTTTTTTGGCGGTACTGGGGATCGAACTCAGGACCCTGCGCTTAGCTAGGCAGGCGCTTATTCCACTGAGCTATATCCCCAGCCCCAAAATCTTTCTTTTCTGATAAGGGAATTACAGAATGGGTGGCAGTGGTTAAAAATGTGTTTTCTGTTTGCCAAACTGGGGGAGGACTGGAGAAGTTGAGAGGCATCTGGGTGTTCACCCAGGCCAGTTGTCACATGACCCTTGCAGTGTGTGGGGAGGACACCAGCTGCTACCATTTGGCAGGGCTTGGTCACTGGTCACGGAGCGTGTTGTCCTCAACCTTGTATGCAGAAGCTGGCAGCAGACTCCAAAGTCGGCTTTCTCCTAGAGGAGATAGGCAGTTATCATTCGGAGCTGTTGACAGCATCTCACTTGTCAGACAGCAAGAAATCTGAGAGAAAGGGAAGGCAGGCAGAGGAAAGCAGAAGGAAGATGAAAAGAAAGAAATCCCGATGAGCTCAGCTTGTCTGTTGGGCAGAGCTTGAGGCTGGTTTTGCTCGGTAGCTGCATGGAGCAGGCAGTCTGCACTTCTGAATCAAGTAATTGAAAAGTCACTATAAATGGAGGAGAAGAGAGTGAACAGTGTGTGTGTATGCATCTGTGCAGACAGAGAACAGACACAAGATAATGGATACACATGCGTAAGAGGTTAAGTTATTGAATATCTATACCAGGCAAAGAGGTATTAGGTGAATGGTCACCATAATGCCCTTCGTGCCTGGTGTGGTGGCACATGACTATAACCCAACCACTGAGGAGGGTCAAGGTAGGAAGATAACTACAAGTTCCAGGCCAGACTCAATTACACAGTGACAGCCTGTCTCAAAGAACAAAAATTGAGGGCTGGGGATATAGCTCAGTGGGATAAGTGCCAGCCTGGCAAGTGCGAGGTCCTAAGTTCGATTCCCAATACTGCAAAAAAAAAAAAAAAAAGAAAAGAAAAAAAGATTTTTAAATGCCGTCAGGGTAATGCTTTGAATTGATTCAATTTGTGGATATAGTTTATGACAAAATTCAGTCCGATTTGTGTGACCCCAAAGCATGTGCTGGTGTTCAGCGTTTATGTATTCTCTACTGTTAATTATGTTCTACTTAATTTTACATCTCTGGCCAGCTTGTACCCTTCTGATACTGTGTGCTTGTTTTTTTCAGTGCTGAGTGTCTAACCCAGGGCCCTGCACATGCTAGGCAAGCACTCTACCACTAAGCTATGTTTCTCAGAGAGCAAAACCAATGTTTTCACTTTTGTTATATCATATTATAATTTTGAATATCACCTATAATTGTTAAAAGGTAAATAGTTTGTGGGAAAGTACACTTGAAGTTTCAGAGAAGACATCTAAGTTATTTAAAATGTTATATACTTGTATGATTATGAAGGGTTATAAAGTTTGCATAATCAGAGTATATGAAGTTTGCATGATCAGACACTCTGGATTTCAGTTGAAACGAGACCGTCTGACTCTCTAAGCAATACTGGGTGTTTCTGAAATTTGGTTTCACTGAGAGGCAAAGGAAAGCAAAACAGATAGTGTTGTGAATCACTATTTATGGCTACCTAGCTGAGAGAAATGCATTGGGGTATTTAACTTGACATCACTGCCTTTAAGAGGATATTTAGAAGAAGAAAAGGTATCTGACACCTTTGAGGTAAATTTGAGGGGACTTGGGGACTTTATTCAAGTCTAGGGTTTGAAAGCGCCAGAGAAAGCAGACATATCTAGGAGAGCTTTACTGCTGTCCTGGAGTCACAGCCTGGGTCGTTACTCCCTGCCCACAGGGGCACACAGCCAGCCAGGACTGAGGGCGGCGGCATGAGGATGCTGTGGCTGTACACCCGCCATGCTATACCCGTTCACATAAACACCCCAGAACTGGATGGAAAGGAACCTTGAATCTACTTCAATTGCAAAATAACCAAATCTCGAGGGATATCACTACTTGATTATCATTCATTAGCAACTCCTAGGTAGTAGCACAGCTCCTAGCCCAGCAATACGATGTGGAGGGTGAGAATGAATTGATTATTTAACTTCGAGGGACCTTTCCAGCTCCTTCATCCCAAAACTTACCTATCCTCAGCCCTAGGAGCTATTCATTTGTTAGGTGATTTTCATGCTTGATGTTTACAAAGAAACCTCTCCCATAAGGCGTCCATGGGGTTGTAGATATGCCTTTCTTGGTGGTTCTGCTGTGCTGTTTTGATTTTTACATAAGAATTCAGCATTGTCCACATAGTCACAGAACAATGGAAGCCATTTTTCACTCAAAAAATGCTTTTCATTTCGTGAGACCCCAGAGTCCCTTCCTTGTACACCCAATTCAAGCACTATGGCAGTAAGCGACAATCCTGGAATGGCAGGCAACCTGGTTGATGCTCCTTACAATGGTTATTCATTTGCCTTTGAATCCCATGGCCCCTGAATCTATGGATTTTTAGATTTCTGTTTTTAATCTGTCACATCCTTACTCTGCATGTGTGAGCGAGATAGGGCCAAACCACAAAGTAAATGAGTAGGATTTTCTGAAAGCACAAAAAATCAGTACTCTCAGAGCAGAAATTCAGTGAGGATATATCTTTAGAATATTGGTTATTAAATGCCTGCTATTATTGAGAGAGAGACGGGGGGGAGAGAAAGAGAGGTCCCAGGAGAGATTATTAGGGATGAAAGATTGCCTGAGTTTCCTTCTCTACAATTAGTTAAAGGCAAATCCCACAGTTGATGGTAACTTTTGAGGCTCCTGACTGATAGGACTCCAGAACAACTTGTAAGAAAGGAGTTTCCATGTTTTAAATCATATTTCATATCATTCAGGGATAGTTTCCACTCTATAGTACTGTTTTGCTACTTCGTGATTCTTGAATCTCTTTAAAAATATGTATTTCCCCATGCATGTCATATGCAACCTTTTATTTTAGAGGATTCTCAATAGAAATTCCAATCACTACAGGGAGTTAGCTAAGTGGTAAACAGCATCGCATCTGAGGTTCTGTAACACAGCCAAACAAGCTGAAATAGGCCTCCCATTTTCAGAAGCTTCGTGGTCCTTCACCCAGGCTGGATACTCCCCATCATGAATTCTAAACAACATTTAGATTTAAAGTGAGGTTAAAGCCAGGTTCGTGAATCCTTAAGTGCTTGTCATTTTCAGAACCAGGTAAATTGGAGCCTAGAAAATGGGGGAGGAGGCTTATGAATTCCATAGCACTTGTCATGTGTCTGCCGGCCACCGCACAGAATGGACAGCACAGAGGCAAGTCACAAATGGCCCGGCACGGCCACACCGGTGGCATGAGTGTGAAACAGGAAAATAATCTCTGTGCAAAACAGTGCCCTGCAGGGGCCTTGGCGGAGAGACCCCCGGGAACTGACTGGAGGCTCTCGCCTCCAGGGACGAGTGAGTGCACATCGGAGGCTGTTCTAAGCTGTCCAGGTCCCCAGTCTGATGCCAGGTGTGCCGCTACCAAATGTTCTCTTCCCTTTGGGGACTGGAAGTCCCTTAGGCTGAGAAAACTCTGTGCTGAAGGGGAGCTGATGTAAGTTAAAGTCAGAAGTAGTTTCTTTACTCATGCGTTTATTCTCCTGCAGCTTTGCAGATTCCCTAGGGGCAGGGGAAGGGAGGTAGGGAGAGAAGACTGCCAGGGTCTGACTTCCCCACTGCGGGTTTCCTCAAGAAACAAAGTGGGTGAAACCTCGGGGCCTGGGGCTGAACCCCGCCCTGTGACGTGGTGGTGCCCACTTTGTCAGAATGGCCAGGCGAAGCTGGACATCGCTCTTCTGTGAAGTGTCGTTCAGCACTCTGTGTATGAGGTATGTCCGGGCTGCCCTTCCATGTTTGTGCACTGGTCCATGCTCGGAAGTGCTGCTCTGGCAGTTTCCTACTATCCTGCACCCGGCCCCAGCCATGAGGCCCCGCCACTCTTTGGAGAAAACTCACAGTAATAAACTCCGGAACCAACTAATTTCAAGGCAGGCATTTTTTCCCCTTGTTTTCCTTTTCATTTGACTCTTAATTTTTTCTGTGTCTAATTTCTTTTCCTTGCTTTCCTTTTTTTCCTTCTTTATTCTTTTTAAAATTCTATATCCACTTCATGTGCTAACAACCTCTTAAGCAGATCCTGAGGCTCTAGGAGGAGGGGCTGTGTGCTGCACCTGGTGTCCGTGCCCGGCCGGGGAGGCTCTGGATGTCTGTGCTTTTCTTGTTTTAATGAGAAACCAGCAGTCCAGGCCACAGGGGAACTCTGTGCGTGCGAGCAAATGCAGGTGAAAACTGCTGCTTCTTTGCTGTGTGTCTTGGTTACTTTTCTCTCGTTGCTGAGACAAAATACCCAACGCCCAAAATGAAGAAAGGAAAGATTTAGCTTACAGTTTGTGGAGGTTTCAGTCCATACTTGGCTGCTTCAGAGGCAGAGTGGTACATGGGAGAGGACTAATGTTCATGGCGGCAGCACACAGCAAAAACAACCAGCAAAAGGGAGGAATGGCTGCAAGCAGCCTCTTTCCTTCCCTCACCTTGTAAACAGGCTACCCCCACCCAGGGGTCGTATAGCTCTCACACAATCTCCATGCCTTCCTCTTCCACAGGCTCAGGATGTGTACAAAGTAAGCACCCTGGCTTCCTGCTGAATCACTCAGCCAGACCTCTAGACTCCCCAAGTTGATACAATGTATCAACCATAACAAGGTGTAAAACCATTATAAACAGCACTAGAAACATTTTCTCCTGTTTTAAAGAAAAGGCCTAGAGCCATCTGAGCAAATCACTTTTTACTCCTCTGTTTTCCCATTTTTGGGTATCAGATTCAAAATGTGGAGCTATAAATTCCAAAGGCAGTTCAGCAGGTGAAGGTCAGCT
>PVLD010003954.1:72009-133423 GCA_004027595.1 Dinomys branickii
GTGACCTGGGTGAGGTGTGTAAGACTGCTCCCCCACCCTCCCAGGGTTCCCTGCAGGTATAGGGATGGATCTCCTCCCCCACTCGGTGATCTGGTCGCGAGCGCCGATATCTCACCAGTTATTGGAGTCCCTGCAGGCATGAAGGTTCCAAGGTGCCAGTCTATCCTTTGGGGCTTTCTGCGCAGCCCGCCCGATGCGCCCGAAACGTGAGACCGCTGGGCGTTGCCGCCGCCAGAGAGCCGATCTCTGTCGGGAGTCGCCGGAGAGCTGCGCCAGCTCGGGAGGCGGGAGGAATCGAGCTGTCCGTGTTCTCAGGGCGTTAGGACCCAAGCAAATCTTCCTCGCTCTCGGCGCTTGGGGCCCTCCGCACGGCCCGCCCGACACGCGCGAAACGTGGGACTGCCGGGCGTCTCCGCCGCTAACAAGCCGATCTCTGTCGGGAGTCGCCGGGGGGCTGCGCCGGCTCGGGAGGCGGGAGGGATCGAGCCGTCCGTGCTCTCAGGGCGTCAGGACCCAGTAAATCCCTCTCTCCGCTCCCGGCGCTTGGGGCCCTCCGCGCGGCCCGCCCGACACGCGCGAAACGTGGGACTGCCGGGCGTCTCCGCCGCCAGCAAGCCGATCTCTGTCGGGAGTCGCCGGGGGGCTGCACCGGCTCGGGAGGCGGGAGGGACCGAGCCGGCTGCGCTCCCACGGCGCTTGGACCGAGCCAAGGTTCTTCCCCGCGCAGATCGTCCCTGGCTCCCAGCGTCTGGGGCTTTCCCACGTCTCGCCCCGGCAGCCTGGTCCGCCCTACCACATCTCCCCCGGCATCTCAGAGAAATACGCCCAGTTCAAACTTCCCAGCCGAGGTCCCGGCATTCACGCTCGCCAAGTCTGTCTCGAGCTGGTGGTGTTCATTAAGGAGGTTCGCTCCCTTGCTGCTCACCTGGTCGCCATCTTCCCCGGATCCCAGCAAATCACTTTTTAAATATAAGCTGTTTCACTTTCTGCTTTTCTTATCTGTTATTATCAGTTTGTATCTCAGGTATATTTTAAAATATGGCAGTATTAAAATACTTCCAGAAGAGAGAGGTTCTAGTGCCACTTTTCAAACAAATCTTGTTTAAGAGATAATCTTGGCAGATTTTTTTTGTCCTTACGTTGAGCAGCAGAAGAAAAAACAAAGCACAAAACAAAATAAAAAATAAAATAAAAATCCCAAGTACAAACGAAAAAACCCAGCTTTCAAAAAGCCCTGAAATGGAACAGCTAGTGTTTACATGTGGACTCTAAAACAGGATCATTTTTTATTTGCTTTTAAAAATTTTTATTTATTTCTACTTTTTGTAAGTGTGGCTTCTAGAATGCCATAAAAATGATCCTGTGAATAAAAGGAAGAGAATTTTTTCAAGGGAGGGGTAATGTGACAGAATCTTAGGAATCATTGAAAAAGAAGAGTCTAAAGCAGGTATCCTGTCTAAAAAAAAACTGGACTCTTCACTTTGAAGAACTGTTTCTTTTCATGCCTGGGCTGCCCGGCTGAGTGTGTTTCTTCCGCAGATGTTCAGAACACACAGCAACACTGCCCTCCTCAGCCTCCTTGAGGAAAGAGCTGGCTTTAAGTGTGTAAATGCCTGGCTAGTGAGTTTTAAATAAACCCTGGCTTAGATGGAAGACTTGGAGTTGTCTGGCTTGGCCTGCTCTGGTATCAACAGACAACTGGGGCCACCTCTGCCTCATGACCACCTAGATAAACCAAGTACTCCCAACAAGGTGGACTAGCTTTTCTGTTTCTGTGAATATATAATAGTAAGAGTTCTAAGAAGACCTTTATTCTATGGTCCAATAGAAACACAAGACTCCTTTTCTCACCCACACCGTGTTGGAATTAAGAAATGCCAGAGAGAAAAGTGAATATGTAAATCAGGGGATTTCATATCTAAGGCGGAAAGCAAGAATATGGCTTTTAAGTCCTATCTTTCATTTGTCGTAGAGAAAACAGATTAAACCAGTTGTCCCTCCTCATGAATATTAAAAGGAAGAACAAACATATGATCCCGATTAGCTGAATGGCTGCTTTGATGGTTGCATGAAATATGGGTGTCTTTTCAATTGTAAATGCATTCAAGAGACAGTAATATAATGTTTGTAATGGCATAATGTAACACATGAAATTTTTGGAAAAACAACTTCCATCAAAATATCTAGAGAAAGAAATCAGGGTTATCTTCTAAATGATGCATACAAGCAGTGGTCTGCATGGAGCAACTTCAGAACAGGTTACCTGCCAATGCTGTGACACCTTCAGAGGTGGCAGGCACTGAACCTTTGTACCTGGGTTGTGAAAATCACATGGTAATGGGGTGAACCCTGTATGAGTGAGCACTGCTCTCACATTCTTATCTTAGGAGTTAGCCGTTTGCATAAATATGCATATGTGGTTTGTGGGGGCTATGGCAAGCTCAACTATTACCTTCGTTAGGATATTGACTCTAGGGCTGGGGATACAGCTCAGTGGAATAAGCGCCTGCCTGGCAAGTGCAAGGTCCTGAGTTCAATCCCCGGTACCGCCAAAAAAAAAAAAAAAAAAGGATATTGATTCTAAGCAGTAGAATGCAAGTCATTTGTGCAAATGAAAGGAAGGGGTAGCACTGGATTACTTCCCAGCCCTCAAAGAAGAGTTGCCACTGAGTCTGAGGGCGAGCGACAGCACCTTTGGCTGTCTCTCTGGGAGCAGACGTTCTCTCTCCTGTTCTCAGCTATCTGGCATGCGTGCCTCGTTCCTCCCTCCTACCAGCCCTACTGGCTGTCCTTCTGCATGGCAGGACCCAGACCCCCCAACACTCTCAAGATACCTTTACTCCTGTCACACAGAGCTATGGGAGGTCTTTTTCTTAGAGTTCCCAGAGCAGGACTCCAGGCCAATGGGGATGAAACGCTCCACACAGGTTGTTGCTCTCTTGGCAGTCTCTGATCAGCACGCTTTACATCCAAACCCCGGCAGCTCAGTCACTGCTTGGAATTCAGCAAACAGTTCCCATGCCGTCTCCCCATGTACCACCTTGTTAGCTTGGAGGAAAGGCCAACTCTCCCCATGTCCAAAGGGCAGGAAAAATCACAAACAAAAATTAACTGGCCGCTGCATGTCTGAAAATTATCACTGACTGCCAGAGAGGTCATGGGAATGTTCAGGCCTGCTCTCCTTTCAGATAACCTTGTCACATTGTCAAAACACGCATTCCTTCTCTTACTGTTGTTTAAAAATTGTGGTCCTCATGAATACAGTTTCAACAGTGGTGTGTAGGTTGGTTTTAAGGACAAGCACATCCTCCCTGCGGTCCCAGCAGCAGTGGCAGCAAGAACCCTTCCTGCCCATCCTCTTTCCAGGCTTGCCTGGAAGCTTACGGGATTATGTCCATCGTCCCCCAGGATCAGGGCCTGGCCCCGTGCCCGGCTCTAGGGAGGAGTAAACAGGAAGCAAGATGAAATGTTGACTCCTCTGGAATTTGTTTTTTGGTAAGGGGAAATCAACAAAAAATAAGCCTGGTCTCGCATCCCTTGATGGCGTCTGTATCAGTGATGGAACCCGAGCACATCGGTAGTCTCATGAGATTTTCCTCGCGCTGAAGAAATGCTACGGTGTGCAGATGTCCAGGTTGTCAGCACAGCACAGGGCACGTATTATGCTCCTGTCTGTGGAGCAGGCGTACTGCGCTGTCCCGTGGAAGAGCCGTGCGTGCAGCTTTAAGCAGCTCGTCATGCTTGGTGAGGACAATGACAGCGATACTGACATTGGCTTGTTTATTTACTGCCCAGTATTAACTGTTACTTTTAGAATATACTCTTCAGCTTGTTAAGGAATATTCAGTGTAGAACAGTTTTCCCCCGTCGTGAGCCCCAGGATCCCGTGTTTACCAGGCCACGTCCGATAACTGAGTGATACCATGTAGGTTTGTGGAAGATGCTCTAGGATTTTCACATAATGATGAAATTGCCTAATGGCAGTGCTCAGAAATTGTCCCCATTAAGTGACACGTAATGGTCTCTAAACAATAAAGTATTAGTTGATGTGTAAACATCGGATACAAACTGCCCCATTTTTTTTTTAAAGTCAAACAAATCTAGGGTGGGGTACAGCGTGCCTGGGTATATCTTTAGCTGAACAGTGAGATTAGATTTTCCTTAAATCTAATCTGGATTTTCTGCTGGATTAACTGCTGGATTTTCCTTGAATCCAGCAGTTGTGGCTGCACAGCCAGCTCAGGTCCTCTACAGGGAGCAGTCAGGGCCCAGGAGGTGGAGAGGTGGAGAGCCCTGGCCACCTGACCCCAGGGACCCTGAGTCCTGCTCTGGCTGCTGGTCACCGTCTCTCTGGAGCTTGGGGGATTAACTTGGCTCCTTTGTTCCTTGAAGTCTAAATTTGAGGCCCCCCCCACTTTATTACGGCTTCCAAGGGGTGTTCTTTACCTCTTGCAGTCATTTTTAAAGTACGACACAAATAGTAAAGACAAATCAAATGCTACAACAGAACACACAGAAAAGGAGTTTTTACAGAGTTATTGACTTCAAATGATCAACCCCCCCACCTACATTTATATGCATATGTGTAGTGTGAATTCCAACAATAGGTCTATTAGTTTACAAAATAAGTATATACACGTTCCTTTGTGAATGGGTATATTTTTCTTCTTTTGCAAAAATCCAACTTTATTTTGATTCACAACTTTCACACCTTTAGATTCAGGGCACATAGTGCTCAGATCACTGAGGAAATTCTGTATGTTTTCAGTTTACAGTGCTAGTATTAGGTGCATTCCAAAATCATCATCAAAACCTTATTTTTTTGAGTATCAAAAGCTTAACTGCAATAGGCATGGTACCTCCATTCCACTCTAGGCTTTTTCTCTGACAGTTTAACCTAAAGATAATTCATTCATTAGATACATAGAAATTGTCAAAGTGTTAGAGCTAAGGACAAAGGTTATCAGCTTCTGATGGTTTGATTTTCTTGATGTTCTTTTTCTTGTTCTGTGCCTTGTTTTTCGCTCATCTTAGATATATGTTCATATCAGCACATACACGTTTGCTTTATTCTTTGGAACAGCTGCAGAGGCTTTCTTTGTATGGATACAAAATGAATACATTATCTACCCAGACCTTACAGATACTTAGGTTGTTTACACCCTTTGCTATTGCAAGAAAATTACAATCTCATGAATACGTTTTGGCACATTAGCTGCCTTAAATTTTGTGCGCGTGTGTGTGTGTGTGTGTGTGTGGAATGTTGTTAAATTTACATATGAGGATGATAATATAGCACTCGGATTTACATGATGGAGCCTCTCAAACATTGGTAATTTTAGACAGTTAACATAGTAGATATTCTCAGAGTCCTCTCAGCTCCATTTTTTTGTTCGTTTGTCTTAAATTTCTAACAGCTTTTAAACAGACAGGAAATACCTTGGATGCTAAGTTCTGCTGGATAAAATGAGAAAACCGTAGAATGTTGTCACCACAACATTATAGTCCCCCACTAACCAGACCTGTGTTTCACTCAGAAATATTCCCAGCGGGACTGTCCTCCCATCCCTTCTAACTCCAAATTAGGTGTGGAATGGGGAAAAGGAGAAAATGTGGGTTGGGATGCCAGGTTGGCTCCAGAATGATATCAGATAAATTATTTAAACTCTATAGTTTTCGTAAAATAATGAATACAGATGATATCTATCTTCAGAATGAATGAGCCAGTGCCTGTGGCAGAGGGTACTAAATGGCACTGGCTAGCACAATACTTAGCACTGCGATGGATCTTGTGTCCGTGAGTCAAACCCACCTGCCTGCCTCTCTCCCCTCCTTTTGTTGGTGCAGCTCTCCAGCCTCAGGAGGGTGAGGAAGAGCTTGCCTGTCTGGCCAAACAACCACACTCATCTTCTCTGGCGTCTAGGGATTACTTTTGCCCCAGAGACAGGCTCTGAGCAGCTCCACTTAGACACAACAGCCAAATCAGCGCTGGAGACGTGTGTCCGCGCCATGCTTGGCTCACGTCGCAGCCGTAAGCTGGCCCTGCATAAGTGATCAGGTCCACTCATTAGTTTCCATCCCGACGGGCCCCGGGCCCGCATGTTCCCGAACACTGCGGAGTTTCAGGGTGGTGGAGCGTTTGCATGGCGACAGAGATGCCAGTAAAAACTTCCACAGCATTTATGATTACAATATTCCTTAAAGGAACAGGAGCTGAGCTTTCTTTACTTATCTGGTTGATGTTTAATCTGGGAAAAGTCTTGAAATGGATGCAAGAGGATGAGAGAGTGAAAAGCTAAGGTATCCTTTAGTACCCTCCGCCTCTTGGTGTAGAAGCAAAAGAAAAGGTGTCCTTTTCAAGTTATTCTTACCCTGATTAGAAATCCCTTTAAAGAATGAGAAGCACAGCATCGAATGTATAGAACTGTTCCAGTTGTAGGAACTTGTCCCAGTGATTGTAGATTTACTTGCTTTCTACTTTTAGCCTAATTCTGGATTATGGACAAAGTAGATTTAATATCATTGGAACTGTCACTGCTTTCAGAAGGATTTAAGCCTACCATGGGGAGGAGCCTTAAACGTGTATTTGTAGTTTTCAGTGGTAAGGTAGGAATTTTAGGGGCTTCTATTCCAAAGCCTCATGGGCACATCATGTTAACAAGACCAGCCTGTGCTTCAGTGGCTAGGAAATCCTTTCTGTAATGCCAGGGTATCATGCTGGCCTTTGAATTGGCAGATGTTTCAGTCTAATGCTCGGAAGCCAGCATGTGAACAGAGCAATTTGTGAGCTTTTATGCACTGGCTGATAGTTCCTCAAGTACTTGTCTGTTAAATTGGTTTTGAAAAGAGAAATGTTCCTTTTTGCTGCCTTATTTTTAGATCAGAAATCATTCTTCCAGATGAGCAATAGTTTTTCTCAAGATATGCTTATAAAGCAATAGCTGCCTTATTAAGCAATATATTTCACTGAGTTTTAAGCTTCGAATTATAACATTGGTTGACAGTACACAGTAGATGTTTCTTATGCAGTATCCTTATTAGAATAACTTCAGTCATATTTAGCTTCTCTGACTCTTTGCCCAAAAGGGACCAGCTGAAATAACCTACAGAGGCATGTAACATAAAATCTTAAAATTCCGTTAATTCCCACTTAAAAGTTTGTGAGTTCATGAAGCATTCAATACTTCGTAAGTGGATAGACATGGAATTTTAAGTTATGGTGGACAGGTTCTAGTTAAGTTTGACCCTTGATAGCTAATAAAGATGAGGACAAGCTAATAAAGGCTTTCAAGTCTACCAGGCATGGAGAGCAGCCAGACATCCTGGAAATGACATGAACTTGGATCAGAAGAGCTGAATTTAGTCCTGGCTGAAATGTTTGTCAGTCATGCGACCCTGAGTAAGTTACTAAATTCTTTAGTCCCTCTGTATACAAGTCTGTAAAGTTGGGATGATTATTTCTGTCCAGTCTCAGGACTGTTAAAACAATGAGAGTCAGCAATGCAGTAGAAGAACAGCGCAGCCCTGGGCTACGGATCGCCTCTGTTTTCAGTTTCCTGAGCTTTTCTAAGGCAGAGATTGTGTCTGAGTCACGAACCCTTTATAGGTCCTGAGCAAAGGGATGAAACAACACATTGCATGAATATGAACAGAAAACACGGGGGAGGGGATGGTTGTGCCAGTTTTCTTGAGGTTCTTTTGCATTTTCTTCAGAACCATAACATATAATTCTCTTTTCTCATTTACCATCTCAGCACACTGATGGAGTCCATGCTTCCTGTATGTTAACTTGCTTACCTGGTAGGGGATTTTAAAAGTAGTGGGAGCTGGCCTGTTATCTCAGCACAATGCGGTTCTAAGTGGGCCTGCAGATGGATGTGAACACTCAGAGCCGTAACCACTGGCTTGGCACCGGTGTCCCCAGACAGAACGTAGCAGAAGCACAGGGGTCTCACAACCTGCAACTCTTCAGAGAAAATAGCTATGTATTTACTTCTCATTTTAGTGGCAAGTAAAAATAGTCCATCTCGTGTCACCATGACTTGAGCTACTGACCTATTGGGGAAATTTTAGTTCTCTGGGTTGAGGGCCGTTTACAGCCCTATTCCAGCAAAAGAAAAGACACCAGAAATGAGATGATGTTTGAAATTATGGTGGCCAGCAGATGAAACAGTGTATCCATACATGTTGATTTATTTCTTTTTAGGATACTGTCATCTGAACCCAGGGCCTGGCATCATCTCTGTCACTAAGTTACACCCCCAGCCCCCTCTTCAATCTCATTTTGAGATAGACTTTCTCTAAGTGGCCCAAACTGTCTTCAAACTTGTGTTCTTCCTGCCTCAGCCTCCTGAGTACCTGAAATTCCAGGGGTGAATTGAGTAAATTAAAACTGCCACATTTGAATGAAATAGCCACAAGGGAAGCAAGGTGATCTATACATTCACCCAAGAATGATTACATTGTTTAGAACTGTCTGTACAAGTTACATGTACTTACCTTGTAAAAATTAGATTTCAAAATTGTACACCTTTGAATATTTTATACCGAATACCAAAACATTATCGTTTTAATATACTTTTAGATCATTTAATATTCACTTCTATTCCATGGAAGAGAACCTTCAGATGCTAGTCCCTCATTTCCAAAAATCATAAAAACCAGAAATTTATGGTCGTATATGAGGGAGCTTGAACAGATATCTCAGCATGCTAAGCAAGTTCTTTTAGTGTCTTTTTTTTCAACGACTTGAAACTTTTCAGTGAATTCAACCCTTTCGGAGTTCACAAAGTTTTCATTGGGTTCACGGAGGAAAAATTCTCATAAACGACACCTCAGACAGCAGCGGGCCCCGTAGCTCTTTTTGTTCCTTTATGTTTCTGCCTTGCAAGGGCTTTTAGCGCCTGCTGTCTGGTGCTTTTAGCTGTCACAGGAGCCCCAGGGCTGACTCTTGAACGGCAGTGAAATTCCACCCCCAACCCCGGCACCAAGGAAAGCCCCGCAGGCTGAAGTGGATATGATTCAATAGTGAGGATGAGAGAATAAATTAATTTCAGAGCTGAGGCCCTGGATAGTCTTAACTCTGCTTCACAGGTAATGCTTGTTCAATTTATTTTATTGTACCTGTGTACGGCACACACGTGATAGCTCAGTACAGGTGTGCAGTGCCTAATGATCAAGTCAGAGCCTTAGAGTTTCCATCTTCTTCAACATTGACGCTTTCTTTGTGTTTCAAACCTTCAAACTCCTCTCCTTTAGTTCCTATAACATGGATGAAATTGTTGTAAACTGCAGGGCTGTGCTGCCCCATGGAATACCGGAAGCCCTTCCTCCTGCCCAGCTGTACTTGGGTGCCATTGTCCAAACTCCTTCTACCCGTCTCTCCTGACTGGCCTCCAGCCACCTGTCTCACTGCCCGTGAGATCAGCCATTCAGGCTTTCACAGCTGAGGGATGGCATGGGGCATTTGCCCCCTACAGTTGTGTTTTTGTTTTTATCTGACTACTGCAGCGCACTTGCCTGAGGGTTTCAGGAACCCTTTACTTCTCTGGAATCCAATAGCCTTTCTCAGCCTGTGTGGGCGCCAGCTGGTTTCCCCTGTGATTTTTATCCTGACCGGGGGCTGGAGATGTGGGATTTGCCAGACACTCACTAGAGGGCAGCAAGGAGTCAGGGGAACGAAGTCTAGGAACTTCTTTGAATTTCATTAACATGGATTGGAAACGAAAAATACCTAGTGGGTTTTTAAAAGTTTATTGACTGATATTTCTGGTAGAATATTATGATGTCCATAGTTTATGGATGGGACTATGTGCATTTTACAAAAACTTCAATAAAACATGGACTGCCACTAAAACAGCACTACCATAATGCAGGCAGTCTACCAATGCCAATGAGACTCTCATTCTGCTTCCTGCAGACAGCTGTGGGCTGAGGAAGAGAGGGTCCTCCAGGGGTCTGTGCTGTGTGGCCCTGCCTGGACCCCAGCCTCCTCTGCAGGTGCTGGGAGAAGAGCCCCAGGGCCAGCAAGGAAGGGTGACAAAGACAGTGTGTCCAGTCAGCTTTGGTAATAGCAGATAAATAGCTGCACAGTAAGATGTTTGTGAGACAAAACGTCACTCACTCTTTCAGCGCAGGCCCTGAGGAACTAGGAAAAGTACACATTTTCAGCTTTATGCCGAGAGGGGGGAGCCCAGCACCTCACTGCGCTCAGAGAAAGGACAGAGAGCTGTTGGCAGAGGAGTTTCTGGGATTTCATGAGGAAATGACTGTGGATGGTGACAGGGCAAGATGTGACCCAGGGAAGTGTGCCTTTAATCATCTGCCACCACACAGCAAGCATCACTGGCCCAGACCAGTGTCTGGGAAGAGAAGAGCATTGAGGGTCCGCCAAGACCCTGCTAAAGAAAAGGGAGGCTGCAGCTACAAGAGTAGCAATAGTTTTCCTGGTGAATCTGAATCTGAACATTGGTTATGGACCATTTCATTGTGGCCACAGGGGCTGGGGATATAGCTCAGTGGAATAAGCACCTGCCTAGCAAGCTCAGGGTCCTGAGTTCAGCCCCAGTACCGCCAAAAAAAAAAAAAAAAAGAAATGGTTTCTCATTGTGGCCACAGCTCTTTGAGTATATCCCACAGGAAGCATGAGCTGTGCAACGCAGCTGATGACTAAAATAAGCAATTGCATGAGTCCCCAAATTTTACCCTCCAATGTTCAGTGAGGGTAGGTACAACAGACCATGGCAGGAATTTTGTTTGTAACCCAGATACTGCTGGGAAAATATTCATCTCAGTCTCAGCTTTTATCCTTGTGGGTAACCTTTGAGCTAGAATCATAGAAGGTAAATTATACACTCATAAACTTCAGGAAGAAATTAATAAGGACTGTAGGAGAAAGTTGTAACAAAGGGTAAGGGGAAACTAAAGGTAAATCAAATTATTTCCTGCCAAAAGATGGAGAGAAGATTTCGTGAAGAAAATGGGCCTCAAAATATAGGTAGGATTTTTACAAGCAAAGGTGTGGGGGTAACATTTTATTGTTCTTGTTGCTCGTTTTGGAAAAGAAGAACAGAATAACGGGTAGTGATCCATGTCATATCAGCAACCAGGTTGTAATGGTTTGTTGTGGTCTACATGAGTATCCCCGAGGGCCTATGTGTTCATGGGGTGGTCTGTCCCCCAGCCATGGTACTGTCAGGCGGGGATGGATCCAGTAAGAGGTACGTCCTGGTGAGATCTGAGCTCCCATTTCTTCCTGTCTGGCTTTGTTTCCTGGCCACATGAGAGGAACAGCTCATTTGGCCACATGGTCCTCCTGGATGTGCAGGCTGGCAAAGTCCCAAGCAACTAGGTCAACTGATCCCGCACAGACTCCTTCAAAACTGTGAGTCACAATGAACTTTTCTTCTTTCTAAGCTGTTTTGCATAGGGGTTTTGTTACAGTAACAGAAAGCTGACTAACACTAGGCTGTGAACGGCTTTATTCAAACTGTTAAGGACTTTGCAGTGTATTCTGTGGTCAGTTGGGAAGGCATGAGCTGAAAGTGGCACGATCTAAGTTACATTTGAAGAGTTTCTTGGTCTTCAGGAATAGGTCCAAGACTGCAGGAAAAGCACGTCAGGAAGGAGGTGAAATTGTCCAGTTCTGAGGAAATGAGTCTATGAAATGGCACAAGAGCAGTGGGCCTGGAAGGAAGTGGGCTATGTGGAACCCACATCAAAGAGGAAAGAAGTTCAGTGTTTACTTGACTGTCTTTAAATAAATGTTACCAATTCCTGGGATCAGGGAAAGTTTGTTTTTCAAAACGTGCATGTTATAACCTTGGTTCACTTAGGGTTTGGCCAAAGGCAGCTCATTTTCATTTTTAAAGTTCAATAATGACCTAGAGATAGAGGCACAGTCAGGTCAGTTAAAGACAAGATGAAAAGGTGTCTTGTTAGCTTGGAGCTCTATGGGGTTACAAATAGCTGTGGGGCTTTGGCTTGATTTGGTGAAATTGAAATGAACTTTTTCTTACTTTGTCTGAAAAAATACGATCTACTGAGGTACATGATGTTATATTTAATTCAACGTAAGTTTTAAATTAAATGCCAGAATATTATTTCAATGAAAAGACATCTGACTTTAATCCTAAATGATAAAAACCAAAACTTAAACCTTGGATGAACTGAAATCAAGTTGAATTTAACTAGCTGAGGATTGCATGATTTTAATATTCTGTGATACTGCTAAGTGCTATTCAAGTTCACTAGGTATGCGATTGAATATACATGTCAAAGTATAGAAACTATTTTATGATTCAGCACATCATAGATTTTGTGTTTATATTCCCTATTGCTAAATGTTCCAACCATATGAAATGCCATTTCTTTTTACTGCAGTGGAATTTTACACTCCATGTTTAAGAAACTTGGGATTTCTGCATGAGTTTTTCTTTAAATGTGGCAATAAGCTTCCCATGTGGCAACAGAAATGACAAATTATCTCTGCTGTTTGAGTAATCTGCTTCCAAAGAGGGAAATGATTAGCAGGACCAAAAAACCCTGTGACACCTTTGGCGCAAGAATCGAGACCAGTTAAATCCTTGTCATATGATATTCTTTGGATGGTAACTGCTATCATAATGAGGTGCAAGAAAAATAGAAGGCCCCAGAGCCAAGAAGGTCAGTGCTTGGGAGACATCAAGTCCCCTCACGTTAGCAAGTCTCACCACTTGGATTCAGAAGAGATCTGACTTGGCCTAGGTAGTTCACAAGCTGAACAGGCCAACTGTGTTGTATGTACATTTTCCTCTTACCATTTTGACACATGCAGACCCTTTATATGCTAATTGCTCTCTGGGAAAGCTTTCTTAGATACCTGCCTGTTCCTGTTCTCAGTTATAGATCAGGCTTACTAGAGTTTATCAAATACTTAAAATGAAACTGTGGAGAACAGCAATAACGTTATGTCCACAGGCACTGCACTATCAGAAGGAAAAATGAAACTATGTGTTATAGTTTGTGTCTAGATGCCCCCCCGAAATCCTCGTGCGGTCATGGGACAGGCTTCTAGAGCTGGGGATTCATTCATAGTCCTATGCTGGGATTATTGATGTGAGCTATAAGAGCGTTTCACAAAATGCTGGAGCATTTTGCTCACTCCCTGGGGCAGGGAGCCTGCATACAACATAAGGGAGGGAAAGGGGCGCCCACTCTTGCTCCTGTTTTATTGCTCTTGTTACTTTTGCTGTCTTGCACTGCCACAGACTGTTGTCCTCTGCCATGTGCCACCCTGCCTTGGAGCCAGCCAAGGGTGGACTGAAACCTCCACAGACTGTGAGCCAAATAAACCTTTCCTCCTTAAACCCTGGGTGTCAGGTATTTTGTCTCAGCAATGAGAGAAAAGTAATTAAAACAATATGGTACTGATGAAAACATTGGTTTGATTATTATAGGAAGGCTACATTCTTGTTCATCTGTAGGAGCAAACAAGCCACAGATATATCCCTGTCTTGGCTGCTTTTCTCTCTTTGCTGAGACAAAATACCTGATGTCCAGAGTTAAGGAAGGAAAGGTTTATTTATCTCACAGTTTGTGAAGGTTTCAGTCCATCATCAGCTATCTCCAACGCACAGTGGCACATGGCAGCGGGCAACAGTTCATGGTGGCAGAAGACAGCAAAAGCAGCAAAAGCAAAAGGAGAGGCGCGGCGGAGAGCAGCCTCTTTCCCTTCCTTATATTGCAGGCAGGCTGGCCTCCCCAGGATGGTGTAGCACCCACACTCATAATCACAGCATTGGACCATGAATTAATCATAAACTCTAGAAACCCACCCCATGACCACATGAGCTGTTACGGGGCACCTCGACAGAAACCGTAGCAATTCCCAAGTAGTTCTTCATAATTTGATTATCTCTTGTTTTCTAGATTCTATCAAAGTTTTAAAAATAGGCAACCAAAATTCATGAGTGTGGTCAAAATATCCCTAGAGATAGTTCCCCAAGCCATGTAATGAGTCCTCCTTCACCCCTCCTGTGCTGACATTTTGAATAGCTGCAAATGCTCACCAATCACTAGCATCCACCTGAAACAGCCCTGCTGGGAGGGAGCCTGTGCATCTGTACCAGCCCTGTCTGTGTGAGTGAATCCTCTGGTTCCTCCTAGCTGGGAGCTGCAGTGAAGAGGAAGGGAAAGTTAAACTGAGAGGAAACAGGTTTATAGGAAACCGATGGAAAACATCCTTGAAAATCTGAATACAAGGACAGAATATTTGTTTGATTTTATTTTTGATTGATGCGATAATTGCACAAATTTATGGCACACAGTGTGATGTTTCTGACCATATGTACACTGGACAATGATCAAATCTGGGTAATTAGTCTGCTCATTGCCTGGGACATTCACAGTCTTCTCCTACAGTTACTTTTCAAATATAGAATACATTATTTTTTATTGTAGTTTTCCTAAGCATTGCCAATGTTTTATCCTTCTGGAGTTGGCTGGCTATTGGTTTCCTGGGGGGAACAAACTCAACAATCTGACGATTGGATGTAAGGCATCTACAGAAAGAGAAGCAAGATGGAATCCATAGAAACGCCTGTGTTATGATCAACAAGAGCTGCTTTGTTTCTTCCCTGAAGTTCCTGTCGATGTCTCACAGCCTTCGTATTGTCTTTCAAGAACCAAGTCAGTTGGCCCTTGGCCACAGTGAAACTGCATTGCTAGTGAGTGTAAATACCTCACACCTCTTTCCATGTTCTGCTTAGGCTCAGCTTCCCATTGAAATATCCTATGATGGTGGGGTGAACAGAGAATGTTATTTAAGAAAAAAGTGTTTGCTCTGAAGTCTGTCCAAATCCTTAGCTACTATACAAAATAATTATTGGTACCACTAAGAACTTTTATTCTACTTCATTAAAAAAAACTATAATTTACTGTCTTTCTGCAATCTCCTGTCTCACCAAACACTTACATAGACCCGAGAAAGCCCTGCTGGGAGTGAGATAGGAGAGAACAAATAAAAGTGGTAGAATGAAGACAAGGAAATCATAATTTTAAAAGTGTACTTTTAAGAAAACCTACAGCTTTGAGACACAACAAAACCAATATGGGACTATAATGCCTTTTTCTGTTTCCTTGAAACACACACACACACACACACACACACACACACACACACACACACACCTACACACAGCTTCCCGAGCCAGTACATGGAGCCTATATGTTTTGCCTGCAAATTAAGCCTGATCTTCCACCCTCAGGGAAATAGCACTACTAATTACCTGGCACATATTTTAACTTCAAACACATATAAATGGTTTATATTCTAACGTAGCACACCAAAAAGGGAACCTGACAGACACTAGGAATGCACAGCATACATGTCTTGAAGATACCACAGAACCACATAAAACCCCTCAGATGAAAACCATAATGTTCCTGGCTCTTGAGGGCCTATTCTCCACTCTCTGAGCATGTACTTCTTTAGTGTGAACACACCTCTCTATACCTCACACCGACACATCCTGCAGTTCTGTTCTATGACTTAAGTCTGTGAACCAACGACCTATTATAAGTTGAAGTCACCATCTGCTTTTTGGAGAACCTTGTTGGACCCCATATGGTGACAGGAACATTTGAATCTTCACTGGTCCTTTACCCCTACAGTGTAAAAGACAAATTCTGCTATGTCACTTACACAGTAATGTCTGTTACCGCATTACAGCATTTGTTTAGTGTCCAGAAAATCATATAATACTTTTTCTTCGAGACTGAGAAAGAAAGAAGGTGTTCAAAAGAAGGAGCCAAGAGAGAAAGAAATACATGGCCTCTTGCCAGTCTTCCAAATTTCTCAATCTACTCCGTTCCAAACTTAACTAAGATAAATTAACAAACATTATTATTAGCAAAACTATGACCTGTTCAAGTTCACACTGCCAAGTAATTTGTGATCTTATGCAACCTCTTTTTAAAATCTCTGTGATGTAGATATTACCTTACTGTCTTTATTCTGAGGGATGTGAAAAGTAAAAACAAATTTGCTCATGGCCTTGTAGCCATGGGAGAGGGCCTGGGGTGCTCCCAGGTCAGTCACTCCAAAGCCCAGGCTTTGCCATCTCGTCTCTATACCCTTCTTTCTGACCACAGGGCCTCCAAAGCTGGCTTCAGGTGTTGGGGGACTGGGTGATTTCTTAAAACAATGATGTAGAGAATTATTTTCTGCCTAAAATACATTTACTTAATACCATTAGCTTAACTTGCAGAACCAGGAAGCCTAACACATTCAGCAATATGCTTGTTTTAGGAAAAAAAGTCCAAGATGACAGGATACAAACTGAACTATCTCTATTTTTAAGTACACATGTAAAACTTAATAATTGCTTAAGTCTCATTTGGTCCACTGACTTTGCTATTCATATCTAAAGTAAAACATTTGAAAGTACCACGTTTGCATCTCTTGAATAGTATATCAGTATTTTGAGTATATGTGCACTGCCAGATTCATGCATTTTATGGCTAATATTGTAGGAAGTTGATATTGCAAATGGTATGATTTGCGGTTGTCAATTAATGCTGAGGAAGCACACATTGTGGCATATATTTGTCTTCAATCTCTGAGTTTTTGCTAGGGTGGCCGGACTGCTATTTTCTTGTATTAGGAAAATACTGAATGCAGCAAACTAGGACAGTACCCCACTTAATGTTTGCAAGAACAATTAACAAGAGTGCCTTGGGCACTTACGTAAGCGGCTGTTCCTCACATTTTCCAGGTGAAAGAACGCGTTAGTTGGGCAACTTTCAGAGAAGGCATTAGCTCTACTCCAGTGTGGCTAGAGTAGCTGCAGCCCCTTTCAGCAGGGTACATCTTCCAGTAGGCAGGGAGAGGTGCACCCCAGGGAGACCTAGACCAGACACTCAGAATCTAACCACCTCCAGGAAAATGTAAGGGAGCCTGTTACCTCCAAGAGGTAAAGGAAGCATCCCCCAAAATACTTACTTAATCATCTCTTCCTTTGCCTGTTTGCTTATTTCTCTATTTTGAATAATCAACAGGTTTTAAATAATTCTCTTCTACTCTCTTAAAATAGTTCTTGTGGTGGGGGACAGGAATGTGTGATATTTTTAATAGAATGCCATCTGAGCAATCTCATCTTGATGCTTTCTTTCCAAGTAGAAGAGCACTCCAACCTCCCCAGCAAAACCTTCACAAAACACAGATCTGCAAATATGCAAGATTGGTATTCACATTGTACAGAATGTCCAAAAAGATTCAGTATCCTGTGTTTCCATAGCTATCTCCATATTACCCTTTTTGTGTTAATTTCCTACCTCTAGAAAATGTCAAGTCTTGTAATGAAATTGATTTGCATATTTAAGGAAAACTATGGAATTCAGCATCCATGTGTCAAGTGAATGTCCAAGAGTTTACTAAAACACTAAGGAATTCTTAAAGCATTTATGGACAGTTTCTTTTCCCATCCGTAAATCTCAAGGCCAGATTATTGATTCTTGAGTCTTCCTGCAGATTACTTTTGCTCACTCTGGGTTTATGGTTGTAAAGAGGTGCAGGGGGGAATCCACTCTTCCATGTCCTACGGTGCGAGGGGTCCTGGGTGAAAACATTTTGTTGTTGTTCTCCCCTGCCACAGTCAGGGCGTTTAAGGGAAATAGATTCTACACATGAAAACTTCACCAATCAATGAAATGCTTTCCCCTGCGGTAGTAATGTCACAGAGTCATACAATTTGATTAGTGACCTTTCCATTCTTTGCAGAGATAACCTTTACCAGTGTCATTAACCAGATGAAACACTTGTTTGACACCACTCTTTTAGCCATGGAGCTTGTTATTGACTGACAGGTGTGATCTGAGATTTTGTTAGGGTCGAGCTGTTTACAGAAACAGGAGGTACATTCCTCCCCTTTTCTCTAATCCCCAAAGTAATTTTTTTTTTCTCAAATAAGCAGCAAACACAGAGGAGAAACCAAGGACATTTTCTCATTTTTGTTTCTATTTCAATGAAATAAAGTTCTTTGGGTGAGAAAGCACATTAAATGACCACAAGCATGGAGGCATCTTATAGTATCAGTGCTGGTACGGCAAGGAGATTTTCTGCTCTGCTCATGGATTGCCCCATTATATAGCTCCTCATCAGTATTTTCCAGTTTAGAAATTTAGAAAGCTTGTATTACAGCCACATGCATTTATGTTTAAACAATGCAGTACACTAATCTGATGCCCAGAGAAAGGCATGTGTTGATAGAGAGAAGACACAGAGCACCATGACCTGCAAAGCCAGTGGGGTCCTGAGAGGGGTGGTGTTGGGAAATCAAGATAAAACTAGACACATACTAAAAGGCAAGGTGGGGCCAGTGGGACCTGACTTCTCTGATGGGGAGGCAGCGACAACTCAGCACAGTCTGTATCTTGATTTATACACAGTACCAAGGGGGGAAGCATGTGATGGAGTCAAAAGTGCAAGGTCTCAGGGTTTTGCTGAGAACACTGACAGTGAAACATTCGCAGAGCTGTCTGTGCCGTAGGTAGCAGGGCAGAGCACCAAGGCCAGACACCTGCTGGACTGGCCGTGCTCTAGTCCCAACAACTTTTTTATATGGCTCGCCTCTGGCACTCTATGTTCTCAGGGCTGGCTTTGCTCTGGCCCCAAATGTGTGGCCAATCTCTGGCTCACGTCCTCCCCACACCAGAGGTTTTGGCTGCGGGCCCATGTAGCCAGTCATCTTTGAGAAGTTTGTCTGCTTCTGCTTCCATTCAGTAGAAGTAGAACTTTTATTTAGCTTTTTAATGAATGACTTGACATAGAAAAAAAAAGCCTTTAATTAAATGAAACCTATATTTAATTCCTAAAAGTTATTTTTTAAATAAAAGCCAATTCTTAAGTGAAGTAATGTTTGGATTCTTTAAAAAAAAAGGAGTTTAGGAAGGTGGTTATTGTTTAAAACTGGCTTTTTAGCAATTCAGTGAGCTGGATTGGAGAACAGTGCCATTTATGATGCGTGCATTGGCTTGTGTAGTAAGTGTAAGTCTTTGTTATGGCTGATTTGTGAGCTAAGCATAAAACATTAAGTGGATTCAGACCGAACAGCTAATATTTAGCAAATAAGCACTAGGAAAGAGAGGATGGCAAGTTATACTAGAGTATCTGTACAGAACATTTTGCGGGAGGCATGGAAGAATTCTCAAGCATGAAAGTGCTTATATATATTCCTTTAGGTCCATGAGAACAAAGCAGCTACATAAAGAGTTGTGAGCATATAAGACTATTTATTAGTCAGGTATATTAAAAACAATATAATTAATTAAAAATGCTACTCATCTGTAGCTTCAGAGAGACAAAAGAGACAAAATAAATAGAGAGGCAGTTGGGGTAGATAGTAAGTTTGAATGTGGGTGTTGTCATGAAAGCAGGAAGTAAACTCTAATTCTAGGCTTCAGTACAGAGATCACCCTTTCAGATGAAAAGTGATTTCTCTTTCTAAGGCAGCCATAGCCACTTTTTTTAAAAACATGGAATCTCACATCCTGTAAGTTCTTTGGTAATGAAAAATCAAGAGCACAGTTTTACACTCAATGGTATAAAGTTGTGGTTTTTTTTTTTTATAAACATGGGAGTATTTTACTTCCACCCTTACAAATTACTGCGTGCAAACATTAAAAATGTTTACCCACTGCACTCTACTTTTGGTCCAAAGTTCTCATACTTCACAATTTGTTTCCAGCCTCCAGTTGTATCAGCGAGATAATGCAAAGTCAAAATACTTAGAACCCCAGGGAGTGTAGTCATCAAGATGACGTCCTATTTCCTCATCCTAAATATTAGGACTTAAACATGCTTCATACAGAGAAGAAAGTGCAGAGGGATATGGGCACCAAGAATGAGGAAATAGACGCAAAAGATAAATATACAGTAATAGAAATATTTGAAGATTTTGGAATTCTCTGTACTTGCATCAAAGTCTGAGTTGCTGTTAACTCACTAAAAGAAGTCCTTGCTCCTCAGCCTGCACAAAAATTCTAGATCCTCAAAGCTGAGCTGTTTCTTGAGGTCAGCTGTGTCAGATTTCTGAGCAACAGCAGTGCTGGGAACACGTCCGTGGTTCAGATTCAGACTCACATCTGCACGCCAGTACCATCATCAGAATCTGCACTGTGATCTCCAGGTGGCTGCACATGCGAGACACCAGTGTGGTCCCTTATCTATCTGCAGAATGTGCCCTCGGCCCTCAGAGATGAAAGACAGTGAACACAGTGCCATGTGACATGTGACACTCGAGGAAAATCTCCTGGAGTGAGAGCAAAGAGAGAAGGAAATGCAGAATTCCTTGTGTGACAAGTGCTGGAGGCTGAATCCTGAGGTCGTACATGACATGGGGTCCACCTGCTTTTCTCTACTTCTCAAAGTCAACAAAAGCTTTCTCGCCATCTTAAGGGTTAACAAAATGGAAGCAGTGTAGTTTTCTTTACTAGCTCACAGCTTTAGGCAGTGTTTTAATGTATTGGGTTTTGTCTTGTTTCTAGTTTTTTGTTTTGTTTTGTTTTCGTTGTTCTGGGGCTATTGTTTATTTGCAGATTGGGCATTGAACGCAATGAGTATTCATTGATACTACCGTGAGTATCGTTCATGGTAGGCAAACGCCACAGCACTGAGCTACATCCTCAGCCCCTTTTATGTTACTAATCTGTAGATAAGGTCTAAGTTGCCCAGACTACACTTCCTGCCTCAGCCTTCCAAGTAGCTGATGGTTTGTTTTTTTACAGACTTTAATATTTCTCCGGATTGCACCATTCCCAATTGGTCATCTTATCCCTTCTATATACAGTTTCTTATGGATGTATTATGTGATCACACACAAATGCACACACGTGCGCGCGCACACACACACACACACACACACACACACACACGCTGTTCCTCACACATTCACGTGAGAAGGTGTCATGTCTAAGACTCCAGCATTGTTTTTGGAATTCTTGAAGAAGGGAAACAGGCCTGTTGGTCTGAACACCAAAAGCCCTGGTCACTTGAACAGAACCTGCCAGACACAAGAACAAAATAACAAAAGTAAGCTCAGTGCCTAGGAGGTGAGAAGAATGTTGCCCGTTCTTTGTCACACTGATTGCCACAAAAAGGCAGGTTATTGAAGAAAAAAGAAGAAGTACTGCTGCCTTTTAGAGGCTTAGCTCAGGTAGGGTGGTAGTCGCTATTTCTAGCTGATAGTAACAAAGGTCAAATGTGGTGGTTGAGAGAGAGACAGGCTCTCACCACCTATGACACTTTGGGACTTAAACTCTGCCGTCCCTGTTTTGGCCTGATCCTCTGATGTGTGAACTAGGGCATACGGTGAGCGTCTGTGCCTATAAAACTGCAAGGCTGACATTATTACATTTTGTTTATTACTTGGTTCTTGGAATGAGCCATTGAGGAAAACACTGTTCTAGATTTGAAGGTGTGGAGATATTCTGAGTGCGCAGACAAAGAAATATCCCTGTGTTGAGGAATCCGCTCGGTGCTGAGTTAAAGGTGATCCGGGTTCTCACCAGGTGGATGGAAGCGTACCAAGGTGGCTCTGGTGTCTGCGCCTCTGGGAAAACGGGCGTGTAGATGCAGCTGCTGCGCTTTCCCCAGGAGCAAGAAGTGAAACGATCTGACAAGCTGTAAACAGTCTGTACAAAATAGTGCCAGTGAGCACAAAATCTTAAAGAAGGGAAGATGAACACAAAGGAGAATGGCATAGAAAAAAGAGGCAGAGAGAAATCTAGGGTTTGATAAAACCAATGCAGAAACCCAAAGGCCCCTGCAATTACCCAGCGCCATGCGTCCTGTAAGGATTTGCGGACTCGCGGACACCATTCATTCAGTACATATAAGCTCCCACACGGAGGAGTAAAATTGCAGAGAAAATGCTTCTGAGTTGAGAAGGCAAATTGAAAATCAAAAGAAAAAAAAAAGACTTTATAAATGTAACAAATAAGTGAAGGTCGAGACAACTAGAGAGAGCCAACTAGAAGTGAGATTACAGGTGTAGAAAAGGAGATATTTCTCTACCCTGAATGCTAGCCTGCTGAGCCTGAGCATTAAACTGACTTAAAGTAGATTAACACTTCTTAATCTCAGCTACCTTAAAGTCAATAATGACGCTAGGATTATAAGACCTTATCAAGTGTTGATTAAAATGATGAGGACGGCATGGCCGGACCCAATTTGTGATGAAAGAGGGTAGGCCTGCTCCAAACAGACTTGTGCTGCTGAGCAGCCACTTAGTTATGATAAAAAATATAATATTTAGGTGTGACACAGACACATTCTTACCAAAAGAAACAGTGATTCAGAAACACTCAAGGAGCACTTGATCATAAGAGTAATGGATATGGGGTTCCATGCACCTGGAACTTTTCTCCTCCATGTATGAGATTAGGGTCACCAATGTGATCCTCGGCTAGTCATGTCTGTCAACAATGATTCAAGACTCATCTCATGGAGCACCTTGACTCCAAGGGGGATATCCTTGCCCCAGTTGTGCTCAGCCATTTGCTAAGCTGTATGGAGAAGTTCAGTGAGTCAAGGGGAGGAGAGACTTTATGATGGAAAACCATTGAGTATTTTGCTTGCTTGCTTGCCATAAAAGGTCAGCAAATTAATAATCATGCCAAAAATTGAGGTAAATAAAGATAGTTTCCTTTTCAAAAACATATTTCTTGATATACGTGTGTGTGTGTGTGTGTGTGTGTGTGTGTGTGTATGTGTTGCATATGCAAATAGAGATACATTGAGATTAGAGATCTAGGTTAGGTAGAAGTATTACAGGCAGTCAGACAGGGATAGGCCCTCAAGAGAGTCGCACGAAAGATAGAAATACATCACAACTGTGGCCGGAGGCGCATCTGTTGGAGGCCAGGCCTCAAGGTAAACATGGAATGACCGGGCCTACATGCCTCCCCAAGGGATAAAATAAGTGGTAACCCCTGGTCCAATAAAGTCCAGATACATATCAGTCACCTCAGTGGTGACCAAGACCCCTGGACCCATCTCTTCCTAAAAACTCCTTTGTTCTTTCCACGGACACTTGTTATGTGACTCGCTTCCCTACTGGGCCTACATTACCTAAGCAGCCATGCTTATCATTTTACTGGTTGAGCACAATTTTGTCCCACATTGTACTGACCTTGTGATTTTTACTCTTTATTATAAAACTTCCTCTGTGAACTGGTCTCATTGGCAACCCACTGGGAACCCCTCCTGCCTCTCAGGAGCTGTCTCTCTCCCCCTCAATAAATATTTCCTACTTTTAACCTCCATTGTTCCTTAAAATTGTTTCTTTGATTTTGGGGAAGACGAACTAGGCATATCTGACATCTACCAGGTTGGGAGTTACAATATTTGCCCTATACCATTTGGGGGTTTTATATCAGTAGCATAGATTGATACATAAAGAGAGATATCTGGATGGGTACATGGCAAACTTGACAGTGGTTAATCTTTAGGAATAGCAAACCTAGTTGGTGGCACACACCTATAATATCAGCACTTTGGGATGCTGAGGCAGGAGGATTGCTAATTTAAACCCAGCCTGGGCAATTTAGCAATTTAGTGAGACCAAGTCTAAATTAAGTAAAATTTTTTAAAAGACTGGAAATGTAACTCAGTGTGAAAACCCTGGGCTCAACTGCCAGTGCTGCAAATAGTTAAAAATTTAAAAAAAAATAGTATTGACAACCACTGATCAAAGAGTAGCAACTTTAAATTTTTATAGTATGCGCTTATTTACTTCTGTCATTTCCGTATTTGAAAGGATGGGGCAAAACAATATGAGAAGAAAGTGAACTTCCTTCTACCTGGCTGAAGGTAGCCGGTCCAGCTGTGGCACCAGCCTGCTTGTGACTCTCTGAGACATATGCATGTCCAGGTTGCCAAAGACCACAGACCAGGGGATGCCCCTTTTATCTGTCTCCAGAATTCTGTCTTACAAATAAATATACATTCAGGAAGCATTTTTGGGAGAAATCTTCTTGCCTTTGTTTGGCATCAGGAATCAAACTCAGGACCTTGTGTTTGCCAGGCAGGCGCTTGTGCCGCTGAGCTATAGCCCTGGCCCTGTGCTTTTTAATACATTCGAGAAAATGTGATTCTCAGTGAGTCCAGGGAGTCCATGCATACTTAGTACTAACTACAATGTTCCATGGATTGTATAACTAATATTTTTTCCCCTAAGAAAATTCTAATAGTCCTATCTTATTCTAAAAGATGAAATGTCTCCCTGTTTCCCATGGTCTGCATTCTTGTACGTCTTAAAAATCGCTTTCATTGTTAACATGGCTGTTTTCATTTCTTTCTGATACAACAGGTATCCTATCAATCTTCAACCATAAATAAACCTTAAGCAAATTTAAAACATATGGGACATAATTATCTCAAAAAATAGTTGAATTTCACATCCAAAATGACCTTCAGGTAATCTTCCTAAATCTCTTTATTTTAGCAAGGAGAAAACAGCCCCAGAAGAGTGCCAGGCTTTGTCCAAGGTCACACAGCTCGTTGTTGACTGAGCCAAGGCTGGAAGCCTAATTACTTTCTGCCAGTTCTTATACCTGTACCTGGCAGTGTTTTCTCTCTGGGCCTGGGGCTGCCTGCCCTCGTCCCTCCACCCTAGGCAGTAGCCTTGCTGTGGGGAAGAATGCCCTCTCCTCAGAAAACAGCTCCACGCTGGGGCAGCAGAGGTGGGATTGAGTTGGGGCTCACTGCTGTTCATTCACAGATGATTAACACTTTGGAGGAATGAAGCCTGTGCTCTTTCAATAAAATACTTCTTGGCCACCCCCTTATTTCCAATGTCTTTATATCCTATAACCAAGATGTTTACGCAAATGCATTTATAGGTGAGACCAGACCGTGTGTATCCATTATACGGGGTCTAAAGTAAAGGAACAGTTAGTCAGGTCTAAAATAACAATTAATAAGAGAGATGCTATCTATTAGCTGGAGACTCTGAAAAGCCAGTGGTTTTCCTCCGGTCCAAGCCTGGAGAACAGGAGACAAGGCAAGGCCACAGTACAAGTCCTGGAAGCACTGATGTCTGAAAGCAGGGGAGGATAGGGCAGGAGAGCTCAGCAGGGAGGGAAAGGTTACCCTGCCTTTACCCCGACCTCCTCCTGCCTCAGAGCCTTGACTGATGTCCGCTGCCCTGGGAAGGCTCCCTTTGTCTCCAGTCTACTGACGCAAAGCCCATGTCTTCTGGAAACACTGTCACAGACATACTCAGAAGCAGTATTCTGCCAGCTATGGGAGCATCCCCAAGCCCAGTAATTCTGACAAGTAAAATTCATCACCTCCAATGGTTAGCAGTGCCATTCACGTAATGAAGAAGCATCATGATTTCTAAATAAAATAAACCATCAGAATAAGATAATTAATGTAATAATACAGTGATTATTAATTCATGTAATAATACAATTATTAAATGTAATACAATGTAATACTAAGGTAATACAATGTAACGATACTATTATTATATGTAATATATGATAATGTAATAATACAGACAGTTCAGTTGCTCTGGGCTTTGTGTTTGAATTTTGACATCTTGTTCAAATTATCTAAGAATGCTTGCAGTTTGTTGTGTCCCCTCTATAGGAGCTCATTATTTTGAATCTCTGACCTCATTCTTGATACTGTCACCATCTGAAGGTCAGCGACAATGCCTGCCTCCTAAATAGAGAGATGTATGTATGTCCGCTTCTGCCGTAAGAGTCCTGGTTTTATCTGCAGTCCCATTGTAACTAACAAGAGCGCCTCCTTTTCCCTTCAGCGTCAAACGCTGATGGGAGAGTAGAGTAGCTGTTATCCCACCCACTGTGAGTGCAAAATGTGCTAGAGAAGGAATTTTGCTACTCCAGCTGTACGGCAGATCTCAGCATTTTCTGCTGTTTGTGTCATCTGCTCCTTTCTATTTTCCACTCTTAGTGTTTTATCTCTTGCTTCCCTAGATTCATTGAGACTGAATTACCCTTCACACTCATGCACCTGGAAGCTTGGTATCTGACTTGATTGAACTAGGCCATCTGCCAGGTCCACTTTGCTTCTGGTCTGCATTGGCTGTCCTAGCATAGTGTGGGAGTAGATTTTACAGGCTTAAAAATAATTAGATTACCAAGAGGAATTTGATGAGGGGTTTGTGCTTTTGCAAGGTAGCTCAACATGGAGTTTTGTAGAAAGGATGCAAATGTAGTTGTTTGTGTGTTGTGCTCCTGTCCTAGCGTGCTGATGCCCAGGACACTAAACAGTTCTGCTCATGGAATCTCTGAAAATTTTGCCAAATTAAACTCCAAACCTTCAAGTCTCATCACCCAGTGCCCAAGTTTTCAAAAGTGTACAAAAATATGTTATGACAGGCAATTTTACTGTAAAGAGATGGGTAATTCACTATAAAGAAAAGAATATAGGTTTGTTAGTCAGGTGAACATCAGGTCAAATTCTCCTATATCTCTTTCAATAAGGGTGCCTCAGTTTCTTCATCTGTAAGGAGGGAGAAATTATGAAAAATGGCTCACTTACTGGTAATGAGGACTCATTAGCTGTTAGTGCCATGCAGTTCTAATACTGGATTCACTGTCATTCATTCATGTGTAGAGATTCCAGAAGCAAGTTCACCCTTCCTATGTCTTTCTGCTTGTGGTCCCTCTGTGTCTCTCTATCTCTGTCTCCCTCTCTCTCTCAGCTTCTCTCTCTCTCCCTGCTTGTCTTTCCCTCCCTCCTGCTTAATTTTTCACAATGCCTTAGTTAGATGGAGAAATTAGAGCCTTAAACCGTCTCTCCCTGAAGTGTTTCTCCAGTTTAATATTCTTCGGTAGATACTCATTGCCTTCCAGATAAAAACCAAATTCCTGAGCATGTCTTTTGGCCCATTTCACCTGCTGTATATTTCATCTTTTAGTCTTGCCTTTCATTCTACTTCTTATCTCTTATAAAAGTACCTAAAGTGATCTAAGTGTGTCCTGTGCTCCTCCTGGAATATTAATCTACTCTTCCCTCTGTATCCAAATTACATTTTGATTTTGTCTCCTTCTTTGGTTACTTACAATCTTAATTTCATGCCACTTTGATGCATCCCTGGATCCCCATGATTACATGATTACCTCCCAAGTAATCTGTAAACATTTCCAACCTCCAGAGGGTATGATTTTGAGGTACAATTTCATTGCTTTCCCCCCTTTTCTTTGCCTTTTCTTTTTTCTTTCTTTTTTGTGTACCAATTGAGTACATTATATGGGCTAAATAAAATATAAACTTTATTAAATTCAGGGAAAGGACTTTTATTCTGGATAAAGAAATATCAATTATGATACAATAAGGAATATAAAGTACATAACCTAGCATAAGCTTTTGTCTGTAAGAGACAATCACTAAATCTGTGTAGTTTTGAATCATTAACCAGACGGATGGCATTTGTGTACTTAGATGGACACTCAATAATAGAAGGAAAGTGTCCTTTCTTCTCTTAATGACCTGAAGCAGTTAGTTTCCTCTCAGTGGCACCAGGCAAGTCTCAGGAGAAGGAGGAATCTTCTCCCTGGGATCCCTGGAAGGAGGGCTTCTGTGCTGCTGAGGGGAAATCATTTTCCTCCTAACAAAGCTCACCCCCTGCCTATCTTGCCATCCCCTGGCCACCTTTCTGATCTGACTGTACCCAGAGTGCTTTGAACCGACCTGATTATCCCACAGCTTGCCTATGCCCCGGCACCCGGAGAGCTGACTCACTGGAACAGGTAATTAGGAAGCAGTGGGACAGGGGTCAGGAGAGGAAATCTAATTTACAGCTCACTGGAGAGCTCTGTGTCCGTGTGGAGCAAAGCGGAGACAGGAGATTAAATGATCTGTAAGTGCATCTCTCCAAAATCATCTGGTCTCCCCCTTTCCACTTAGAAAACATATGTTGCAAGTGCAAGGATTTAGCTTTTGCTCCTGAGGAGCTGGCAGGTGAAGGCAGCATCTTGAAACCACCCGGACAGGATAGAATTAGCTCTAGGACATCTGCTGTTTCAGTGAGAGAATGTACTGTGGACCGCAGGACATGAAGGCGAAGTTGGAAACTCACAAGGGCTTCTAGCAAATGGAAGCACATCTACTCAGGTGCCCACGGTAGATCTGTGGTGGAGCGATTATCTGGCCTTCGTGTTAACAAAATTCTAGACTTAACAGTCTCATGTAGAGAGCACTACCCCAAGCCCAGTGGGGGCTCTTCCTTCCTTTCCTGCAACTTTTCTGAGCCCCCAGGAAAATGTGCAATGTCAACTGTAGAAATAGATAAATTTTTGCTTTCGTGTTCAAAAAGCTATGAGAAGTATTTGTTGGTTATACAAAAAGTATGATTACTTTGTAAAAGAAACATTCATCAAAAGCCTGTTTTATGCTAGCTCTTGTTTGGAAAAGGAGACTAATGTGATTGTAAACATCTAAATTGTATGTTACTGATCATGTATCTTTGGGTATATATTTCTGCATGTATCTCAGAAGAGAAAGAGAGTGAACATATTTCAACCAGCTACTCAAATGAGTGAGCAGATTATTAAGAAAATAATTAAATTATTAATTTAATGATTAATCATTATTAATATCAAATTATTAAGAAAATACTTTCAGAGAGCTGTCATGCAATGAGGATAGTTTCTTGGTATGGTCAGGAAATCTTTTTTCTGAGGAGGTAGCACTTGGCAGGCTGAGAGGGAGATATTTGTGTGAAATTGTGATGAGGAATCATTGTGAAACCATTCAAGCGCAGGTTTGGAAACGCATAGGAAAATCTAATAGGTCTGAGCCATGCAGGATCTTGGAGACCATGGGTGGTGTATGGATTTCCACTGAGGGCAGCAGGACACCCATAGAATGAATGAAGGGATAGTAGGAAACCGGTGGTTGGTGAGACACGGGAAAGGTGAAAATCCCTGGCAGGTGGGAGGGAGGATACATCAGGCTGCTGTAAGAAGGGGCTGTGGCCAGAGGGACAGCAAAGCAAGCCTGTGTCTGGCTTGGTTTAAGGGAGGTGATGCTTGTGATGGGAACCATTATATGTATTGCATTGGAACTGCTCGATGCACCCATGCACGGCATCTTCTCCCAAGCAACAAAAGATTATATTGCAACCCAGGGGCTGTTTGTGCAGTCGCTACCTTGCAGTGCTGTCCCCAGAGAGCTCTCACAGCCTCCTTAGTACATGCCTTCTTCTAGTGTTACTGTAACCCTGAAAGCTGAGAGGGGCAGATCAGGAGCGAGACAATCCCAGCCGTTGGCCTCTATTAATATAGCCTGCCCTGAAGTTCACCTCGACTGAGAGTACCTCACCCATCCCTGAGAGGCATGACCCCATGCATCCCTCCAAATGACCCTAGGATTCTGAAATACAGAGCATTCCCAGAATAGGGCATCCTGGAGCATGGCCAGGGTACCTAAATATAGAGGCACAAAATTTTTTCAAAATGATTGTAAAACTTTGTGCTATTTTGGATTGTGCTGAATTCACGTATTGCCAGCATAGGTTCCTCTCCCAATGGTTAGGGATGAACCATGCCACGAATTACAAAGTAAGTTGGAAGGCCAGTTTCCTGTTGCTTGCAATGGTCACCAAAATTGCTAGTTCACTCCTTGCTTGTCCTATTTTGAGAGACTTTGGTTCTTGAATGCCGTATATATGATCTATTTATTGTCTGAGGTCAGCCCACTCCCGCTCTAAGGGCCTTTCATGAGTGTGACTTCTCTTCACACCTCGCCTCCTTCCCTCCCTGTGTCACCATGACTCCTTGTGCTGGTTTCTTGTTATCTCTCAATATGTTACCCCGGTTGCCTTCCTGCTGCTTCGAACAGACCAAAGGTGGAATGGTCACCATCCAGAGTAAAGCTTACAAAATAAAAAGATGTGACGCATTAGTGAGAGCAAGTGGTGCGCGTGTCAGACTCACTGTATCTAATGCATAAGCAGTGCTGTGGGCCAATCCACGTGTCAGTGTCTTCAAGGTTTACATTTGCGTAAAGCTCAGTGGGACACAATTAACTGCAGCGAAAGCAGAACAGCACCCTGCCACTGCTTCTAAGAGCGCAACGTGCAGTTCTCCAAGATTTCTTTGTCAACGTTTATGCTCTGGATCCCAGTGGCTTATTTTTCAGGAGTGGATAATTCATACCATTCTCATTTATTCCTCCTCATGTTGGAAAACACGTACCAAGAAATTTACTTGCCCTTTGAAGTTCCATGCTGTTATAATTCTTTTGGTCATCAATGCATTATTTTCTGCCAAAGATCTGTGGGTAGAAGAGAGGTACTCAAACCAGGGTGTGGTGAAGAGGGACCCACAGCTGAAGATGGTCTGGAGTGGTCTGAGCATTCCCTTGCTATGTCTGTGAATTTCAGGCTGGAAAGTGCACTGTGCTTTAACATTTAAGGAGCCAGATCAAATGCAAGATCAACGACACTACTAGAGTGGTTTCCATTTGGGCTACTTCATATTTGACCTCTCTGACCTGGGCAGTGACATGAGATGGGGCAGCTCAGAGAATGGTATGGGAGATGCTTTGGGGCTCATATGTGGCGGTACTGGGGATTGAACTCAGGACCCTGCGCTTGCTAGGCAGGCGCTTATTCCACTGAGCTATATCCCCAGCTCCAAGGGGCTCATATGTGAAGCCTGAGAATAAATGCAAAAACCCCTGACCATACTTCACATCCAAATTCTTTGATTTTCTTTGAATATGGTATTCTAAAGAAGATACGGCTTGTCATTTATTCCATCCTACATGGGAAGGATGAGATAGGTTTTAGGAATGTTCTAGAAACATCTGTTAATTAATTGATGAATATATTTCAGAAAAAGAAAAATATAATAAGCACATCATTCGTCAACTTAGAGGAAAATAATTTCTTGGCACATGTAAGAATGCTATGTAAAAGAGATCAAATGAAAACGATGCTGCTTCTCTGTTTTATGTAATATTTAATTGATGATGACAAAAACAGGGTCTGAGGCTGTAGCTCGGTGGCAGAGGGCTTGCCTAGCATGCTTTGGGCCCTCAGTCTGGTCCCCAGCAGCACAAATGATAATAATAACATTAAGGAGTCCAGGAGAACTTGGAGAAGGGGAGAGGGAGCGGGAAAGGAAAAGTAAGTACAGATGGCCTGTCCTGTGCGGGAACCTAATAATCTCAGTGCATATAAACTTTCTATGTCATAAACATGGGATAAGATTCATAACATCAACAAAAAAGGAGGAAGCAGGGACTTGGAGGAGGAGGGGAAGAGATGGCAGGGAAGAAGGACATAGAAAAAGAAGAACCAAGTTGTATTATATACAGGCATCCACTCCCCAAGATGACTGTACACTGCATGTACTGACAACTTGTATTGATAAAAAGATAAGATAAATAATAATAACAGTAATAAATTCGTAAGTGTGATAAAAATATGTCTTCCAAGTTGAAAGTTGGAATTTGTGGTAAGATCTAGTTCAAGAGCCATGTGACAGTTTGCTGACGTGGGGTAGAACTGTCAAAGACTTATTCTGACCCTGCCCCGTCACCATGGTAGGGAAGTATTCCTCTGCAGAGACTCGTGGATGGCCACATCCCTGGGAAATAAAATATTCTGAGCAACCACCAAAGGAAAAGATTATTTCCTAAGTATGCCAAAGGGTAGCCGTGACAGTGAAATTTATAATGTTAAGTTTTTTAATCCTGAGGAAGAGAGAGTTCTCACGTGCTAATTCTATTACCAAGTCCTCCACCAAGTCCTTTAAGTGCTGCCCATGTATACAGAGGAGAGATAAGACATTTCCTCTCGGGTCCCCCAGTGTGGTGAAAGAACACTGGCTTGGGAGTTCTGGAAAGTGTAGCCTGTTAACTGTGGCACTAATGTAAATGACCCTATGCAGACCGTATTTTCTCTGGGCTTCAGTTTCTTTATCTACAAGGAGCATATTGGGCTAGATTATGTTTAAGGTCCTGATGAAATTCCTATGGTTTGTATTTGTTCTTTGTATTTGCCTGGATTGTTTTTTTTCTAAATGCTCAAGTACTACATTATTTAAGGTATATTTCATCGTAGGATCTTTTTTTCCACTTCTCTTTCTTCAGTACATGGGAGAGGAGAGTACTGACTAAGTCTGAAGGGCAGGAGGAGGAAGAAAATTAGTTACAGGAAGAGTTTATATTCTCATCTACAAGAAAACTTAAATATAGCTACCACTGCTTTGAAAGGAATGGTTTATATCCAAACAGTTTTTTCCAGACAGCCTCTGTACTTTTTTGCCAACTTTAAACTGAAGGCAGTAGACAGTTAAACAAGAGTCGGCCCTGGAAACAGCTGTGAGTAGACAGGAGCAGTTACTTATAAGGTACTGTTTTTCACTCATTCAAATCTTCAGGGTTCGTTTGTTTTGGGACCAACTGTGCCTAGTCATTTGATGCCCCACCTCACCTTGATTCAGAAGGAAAACTTCTTTAAAATATTTTCGCTGCTTGGCTGTATTGTCTTGTAACTGTTGACAGTTGAAGCTATTAGAATTGTTTCATTTTGTTTTCAGGAAGCAAGGGGCTGTTACTTGATTTTGAAGCTTAGTTTAGCTTTGATTTTTATTGGGGTGTGTGTGTGTGTGTGTGTGTGTGTGTGTGTTCTTGTTTATATTGGCAAACAGGGCTACACTTTGACATTAGAGCTGTAAAGAAATGCTTAACTGGGTGTGGAGATACATCTTCAAGTTGAACAGCGGAGTCAGTACAGACTGGGTGGGTGAGAGGACCTGAGAAGCCCAGCATCTGCACTTTCGCTGATTTGGTCCAAGCTCAGTAAGCTCTTCAGGACTTGGTAGGTCTGACCTGGATAACTTACTTTCTTGAATTGTGCTTTTACTTCCAGTTTGTTTATTTCAGTTGCAATCTTAACCCTTTGTTCTCTTCACTTTCACTTATTTTTTAAAACGTTCTAGTAGTCTACTCTTTTAAAGTGAAGTTTATTTTGGTTTAAGCTCACCCACCTTAAATGTCATCTGGGTGACACTTGCAAGCTGAGGGCAAGCCCCTGAGCTGAGCAAAGAGGGGCTTCCAGCACAGAGGGAGGTAGGTGGTCCAGGGTGACCATGAGATGGACAGGAAGAATCCTGGGGACCCCCACGATTCAAGGTGTCACTCTCCAAGGACTTTGCTAGCTGATCTGTAATAGCTGCTGCTGGGCCACAAAGCAGCCGTAGAGCTAATGAAGGACTTCTGCGAGGTGAACTTTACAAGTTTCTCATTGGAAACTCCAAAAGTATTTTTTGAAAAGAGTTTAGTCTTGTCTTGATAATTACCTTTTCAAGATCTACTCTGTGCATTGCTCGCTCTGGAGGGGATCAAATATAGTTTCATGTTTTGGGAGTTACCCAGCTGTTATCGTGGCTCAGCCTTGTGATGCAGCGGTGTCTCAGGTCCATCCTGTGGTACACGAAGCTGTCACTTCTTACAGCAGATAGCCACAGAATCACTAAATCATGCAAAAAAAAATCTCTAACAGATTGCTACTATGCGATGGTTTGCATACTTTCAGTAACTCCTCTCTCCCTCAGCCACTTGTTTGGAACTATCATCTGGTGTAATGACCGTGAAAACCAGAAAAACAAATGAAGCATATTATATGGATGGAACTTCAGGTACTCACAAATTCCAGTAATCCAAGTGCTCAGCAAGGCTGAGGCAGGAGGGTCACAAATTCAAACCCAGTCTGGGCAGTTTAGTCATTCAGAGGGACTCTGTCTTAAAATATAAAAATTTAAGAAAGGGTTAGGGTTATACCTTAGTGAAAAAGTCTCGGGTGCAATCCCCAGAACAACAAATAATAATAAAACAACAAACTCTGGATGGAATAAGAGCTTTTATATGTAATCCCAAGAGAACCTCTTTGAAGAAAAGGCTGGGACGCAGTGATATCTATTTTGGGTGCTGTGGAGTCTCTGGGCCCAGTGCCCAGGTTCTTAGCTGTGCTGTGTAATAGAGGTTGCCATGGAAGTGGCTCTGGACTGTGTAATGTGTTACTCCATCTGTCACAGAAAGTGCTGCTTATTCTCTTTGCTATAAAGTCACTGGAGGTGTGTGTCAAGGAGTCAGTCACTCACCAGTGCTCAGCTGCATTCATGAGCCGGCTGCTCATGTACATGCAGAGCTGGGAAGTGATGGGAAGGTACTTTGTGGGATGAAGACAGAGGGGAAAAATGATCTTCCAGGTTATGTACTTCTCATATGTGGAGATCACAGTTTAAAGAAAAATGAATAAGGCAAGACATTTTCTCAAAGACGTTTGGATTTCTTCAACTGAAATGTAATTTATTTGCATGTTATTTTAAGCTGAAAAATACTCCAAAGCAATTTCATAAGCTGCAGGTGTTGAATTTAATGCCATGATATACGACGATGTATGTTTTATCTTCCAATATGTTTATGCTGTGCATTTCAGAGTAAAAAAAAAGTCACTAATTTCTCCTTGACCTTGATAATTATGGTGATTACTTTTAGAACTCTCACTCTACGAAAGGAAAAAACCCAAAATATTGGGAGAGATACATGAAACTATAAACGTAGTCCAGGGCAATTCTAAATTCCACCTTTAATTAGACTCCTTTGCTAATTGCTTAAACGTACAACAGTGTTGAGAATTGTAAGAGTTGTTGTGTTATAAATCTTTCCACATTTTTTTGTTTGAGAACAAATTTTTCATATTCACTGTGGAAATGTTTCCTGCGTGTTGAAGCATCCTGTGGCATATATGACAAAGTCTTCAGTTTGAGACTGTGAATTAGGGGTTTCTTTCGGTGCAACAGTGAATTTTGGGTCTGTGTATAATTGGAATCTTTCTCTAATAAATTACTTAGAATTTTTGCATGACTTTGCTCCTTCCTTTCAGTTAAATTGTCTGACTTCTTTTAAAATAAAATGCTATTTCAATTGAAGCACAGCAGTTTTAAATTGAAAATCACTATTTTCTGTCAGCGCAATCAAGTTTTGTTCACTTGATTGAGTCTTTCATTTTTACCCAAATTTAATTTTCATATTCATATGTAACCAGTAAATTTGACATATCACAAATGTGTCTTTTACAATGAGAGTTTAATACCACCCAACCTGAACTTAAAATTCCTGAAAAGTCAAATATGCATTTAGGGGGAATTTAATTTAGAAAGATGTTGCTTTTAAACCTGAAAGAGAAGAAACCACTTAAATAAATTAAAGCATCTTAGCATTCACTTAGAAGCATCTTTGTCAGCACAACCTAAAAATTCCCAAGAGGACTCAAAATCCAATCCTTCATAAACTAGGACTCAGTGGATAAGATGTATCTTTTCCAAGGAGCTGCCAAGCTCAGTGCTACAGATTGTGGCTGGGAGACCAGTGCAGTGGAGATTTCTGAAGCTGTTTGTCAGAGAAAGATCCTTGCTTGGTTGTCATACAAATTCACGTTTAGTTAATTTTCATTTGCAATCTCCCAGAGAAGAAAGGATGCTCGGATGGACTCAAGTCTACCTTCCATATTGGCCTCTAATGTACTAAATTGGTGCTATTGAACAAGTTAAGAGATAATGTGGTCAAAGACAAAGGTTTTCTTTTTTTACAATGGTTCAGTTAAGTGTTGCATGAATACAAGTTTTAAATCTTACATTAAAAAGGCATTCACAAATAAAATGGTGCCGAAACGTCTATGTTTTATTTTGCATCTAATAATGGGAGCTTCTTCTCTTATTATTGGGTTTTGCTAAAACATGAACATTTCACTAAGCAATAGCATTTAATAAATTATGAAATTGCTTGCAGCAAATGGTAATTTGGAGCTACAAAATGTTGTGAAGAAAAAATATATCAGTCATTCATAGGCTATCATTCACATTCAAAAAGTAGAGCCAGAGGACAGGAAATGATGAAGTTTTTCTATACAATTTCTTGCTTTATTTTGCTGTAGATATGGGAAATTTTTCTGTACAATTTAGGACCCCTGGGAGAAAATGAAACAGTGTACAGTTGTGTACTGTTGCATTCTGTGCCTATACATAAAAAAAAATCTTCCCACCTTTGGTACCTACAGCCTTCCAACAGGTTCTGTTGGAAGTAAAAGTAAGATACGCCCTCTTTTCCACAGGAACTTTGCTCATTTGATTATGGGAACGGTGTCATGGTTTAGAAATAAGCTCTTAATTCATCTTTGTCTAGAGTGCGGTAGCCAAGTCCAGAAATATTGCTCATGCAGAAGCTAGAATTCGAAGCTTTCCTTCTAATTTATATATTGAGCTCCAAGAAGTAATGACCGAGTGTGGATTCGCTCGGAGCAGGAAGGAAAAGCAGTTTCCTCCTGTCTGAGTAAGAGGCTGGCCATGTCCCCTGCGCTGTGAAAATCCCCAGGGCACAGAAGGGTTCTTAGGCTGGAGGGAGGTCAAGATTCCGGGCCAGAAATGTTCATTACACAAGGAGCGACAAACAGTGAATGGGCCTGGGAACCTTTTAAAATAGCTGTCATTTTGTTAATGAGTATCTGCTAAAGCATTTCCTGGGCCACTGGTGTTTATGGAAATTTAAAACACAGTGTTTATGAAGACAGAACAAGGGCTTGCTTTATGAATCAAGTTCCTCGGATGCACCTTTGCTTTTCTTCTGTAATAGGCAATTGTTGTCCAGACCTCTGCTGCCCTAAGCAAACAAGCAAGCACTCAACTCCCATAGCCATGCACTCTCACCCCTGTGCCAGGAACAGTTCCTGTGGTCCACCTCTGCTTCCACCTCTCCAACGCCGCAGCCCTTCATAGTTCGGTATTTATTTTACCACACAGCTGAAATCACCTCCCAGAGCTGCTAAAGATGGCAGAATCGTGAGTTCAATCCAACAGCACTTCCTCCACATCCTCCCCTGCTCTTTCTGCCATCCGCAGCATCTGCTACCATGCTCCTCCTGGGACTGCTGTGTCCAGTACTGGCCCCTGGTTTTCCTCCTGTCCCACCCATCTCCAACACCCGCACTGAGGGTTCATCCTCTATCTTTGCACTGAGCTGTATCCTCACCCCTGTCTCTACCCCACAAACCCCCCTTTTTTAGACAGAATCTTGCTAAGTTGCTCAAGGTGAACTCAAACACGAGATTCTCCTGTCTCAGCCCCTCAGAGCACGATTACCGGCCTTTGCCACCAGCCCCAGCTTCCAGGCACTTTTTTCCCTTCCCCCCTTTTATAAGTCTTCTGTCTTCTTCCCCTCTCCTTGATTTGAGTGTCAGTATTTGTCTTATTTTCCTCCTTAGTCTTTTTTTTTTCTGAAAATTGTATCTAGTCCGATGGGAGGATGTGAAGTCCAAGCTAGATGTCTGGTCAGCAAGGGCTTTTCTGAGGGTCGTGCAGGTTGTAAAGGTGAGGTGAGGTGGCAACGCACTTTCTCTATCAAGATCTCCATCATGGCAGGGACAGGGCCAAGGTTGCCCACCTGGTGTGGCCCAGGACACCCTGGACCACCCTCTTGTTCCACATTATCTCTGGCATTTTAGAACTTCCTCTTCTGTGACTTCCCCTCACTCAGAGCAGCCTGCCGCCTTGCATCATCTCCCTCACTGCGTCAAGAACCAGAAGCCAATTATTTTAGTACTTTAAAGCATGTCCTTTGGCATGTTTTCCTTTTGAATCCCAAGGCTGCCATCTTGCTCAAAACTTGGTTACGTCTTTTTAACTTCTGTCTCCCCTCTTTCTTCTCCCAGGTGGTTTCCCACTATAATCCAGCCTCCACAGGTCTGGGAATTTAGAGATTAAGAGAGAAAGGAATAGAAAGAAATTCCTTCCTTCCAAATATCAGTAAGTCCTTCATAGATGGACAGGAACAAAGGCTGTTGAGTTTCAGGATTTGCGGCCTAGCTTTGGTACACTTACTTGTGGCATCC
The DNA here is from genome assembly GCA_004027595.1 of Dinomys branickii. Lineage (NCBI taxonomy): Eukaryota > Metazoa > Chordata > Mammalia > Rodentia > Dinomyidae > Dinomys > Dinomys branickii. Next base: position 109,923 of record PVLD010003954.1, read on the forward strand.
TGTGGGAGTTACTTGTCTTTCTGAACAAGTTTTCTCTCATAAAATATAGGTATCAATGGTGGCTAATACATTTCATACCCAGGCCTCCCATGTGCCAACTGCAGTTCTGTGTGCACCTTCCATCCGTTTGTTCATCCTCAGCTCTGAGGAACACATTTTATTTTGACATAAAGACACCTTCTGTTCCCTCACCTGTGCTTTTTTTTAAGAAAAAGAATCAAGAAAAGTAAAACAGAGTATTTCTTCCTTTTACCAGTTACAGACTCATAAGGAAAGTAAACACTTTTCTTTCTTCACAGTGTTGATATGTGGGTTTCTTTCCTTGTTGCAACTCAACATTCACATCACAGATCAAGCCAGGGAGCAGGTTGGGCCTCCACTTGAGAGGGCGCCTGCCCTTCCCGTGAGTGCCAGAGTCCGTGAGGTGGCCTCGTCAAACTGAGTGTAACTGAAAGTGGTGACCAAAAGTCTCCATAAACCCACAATATTACCTGACTAAAATTTTGTTTAGAGTCACAGGTTAATTTAATTTTTGTGAAGTGATGTTTGTCTTTCTCTGTTGTAGATAAGTGGGCTGCTTCTCCTTGCATTCAGTATGGGTCTCTTGTAGGCCACGCTAGTGCTTCTCCCAGCAACTACTTCAGTTATTGCTCTTGGAGAACTTAAGCCCCTTCACACCATCAAGGAGTTCTGCAGCTTAATTCACTTCTTTCATCAGTTCTTCAATGACTTACAAATGCAAGTTGCATAATCATACAGTACAGAAGGTGGGCGGGATCTAATGGAGATGTGTCCTGCACATGGACCAGCTCTCCACAAGGAACGGAGACATGTCCTGGAAACTCGAAGCAGTAAAAATAAAGTAGAAAACTAAAGGTGTTGTAACTAAGCCCCAGCTTACTTCTGTTGACTGAAAATGGCCAAACTAGATTTAAGTGATTCAAAGTTATGTGAAACTCTAATTTTGAGGTCCAGTGTTCCTCTCACTTTGCTTTTACAAACGGCCACATATCCCACATGAGGTCTTTTCACATAAGGAAAGGTTACAGGATGGAGTAGCCTTCACATTCCAAGGCTCAACTCTTCAATGAGAAGTAAAACCATTTAGACAAGAGGACCCAAGCCTGCTCCTTTTCCCTTTTGGTAAAATAGCCCAGAGCTCTGCTCTACATGCATTTCATATTTTATTTATTTACGCTTTATAATAAGCCAGGTGACGCTTCCTGTATCTCACTGAGTGTCCCTTATCTCTGAGGCCTCTCGACTCCCTGGAATTCTCAGGCATCCTGTCACATGACGGAGACTTAGACTTCATGTTGATATTTAAAAAATATTTTGAGATGATAATGCTTGGTCTCCTCCACTAATGCTTGGTTTTGCTCAAATTTCATCATTTTGATGAGAAATATGCTTAAGAAAAGGGATCATTCATAAAAAGTTTCGGGGTGTTTATTTGAAGTAGGCTTTGAGTTTGGAATATTTTTAGATATTTTGTTTATGACAGCTTTTGGGTCATAAACAAAGCTAGCCTCATAAGGTCTTGGGGTTTGAAGTTTAAATTAGAGGCAGTTGTAGTGGTACACACCTGTGATCCTAGCACTCTGGGAGGCTAAGGCAGAAGGATCCCATGTTCAAGTCCAGCCTATTCAGTGAATTAGCAAGACTTTGTCTCCAAATTTTTAAAAAAGTCAGGAAGGGGCATGTGCCTGAGTCTTAAAAGACCCAGGGTTCAATCCTGAGCACCACCAAAACCAGAAGCTCGAGTTCTAACTACAGCAGCAATAGAAAACAGATGAACATTCCTCACGTGCAAGCAGTTAATGATTCTCATAATATTGGGGTTGAAACGATAACCCAAAGAGGAGGCTCAGAGAGTCAGGAGCATGGGGCACGGGGGGGGGCAGGTCCTGAGTCAGGGCTCCATGTTTTGTAAGAGGGAAGCACAGGAGGGACAGGCCTGGAAACCAGACTACAGCTGGAAATCCAAGGAGGAAGTGCTGAATCCCTTTACGCTGGAGCATAGAGGACGTAACACCATTCCTTGGTGCTGTGCATGGTGCTGGCTGGTCAGAGAGCAAGTTCTGAGCAGACATGTCCAATGCAACCTCGGGGTTATCCCAGGCCTTATGTATAGCCAAGAATGGCCCAGAAAGAGCAAGAAGAGGCAAACCTGGAGAAGCAGAGGTGGCAGGATAGTGGGGACCAAGACCAGGTGCTGCGGGTTTGTGTGCAGCGTCCTACAGAGTTGCAAATATCAACCTCTCAGGGGCGCCTATGTGTTTGTAGATAATGACCATCAACTAGATCCTCCCATCCAGCGCTCAACCCTGTATGTCTCTGACATCAGAGGGTGCACAGGAAAGAGGCCCTAGACTAAGATACCTGCCAGTGTGAAAGAGTAAGGGAGTGTATTTTACACACCCGATGTTGTATATACTCCCTCAACAATAAATCATATTTTAACTTAAGCCAATTAGTTTTAACAATGTATTTCATTATAGAAAGTCCAGCTGTCAAAATCATGGCTTATAGTATTATCAAAAGTCGAACATGTACTTGTTTTCCTTGGATACTAAAAGGATTTCAAGCATAGAAAAACAAAGGGCTTGCCTTAAAGCACACAGGTGAGAAAATCAGGGAATGAAAAGATTAATCTTGGAGAATCATCACTTTAGATTACTTAGTAGAGCCTCAGAATTTCATTTTCATTTCATTCAAAGTCCAATTTCTCAGGACATTCATGTCTATCACCTTTCTACTTCCTACCTATGTTAAGCCACCCAAGTTAATAGTGAAATTCTGTATATTGCTCAGAAGGATTTCCACTTGGCTAGAAGGGCCTCAGAAAGCCAATTCACACTGTAAGAAGTGATCTTTCCCTGAATTTTTAGAGCACAGGTCAGCTGCCCAAAATATCTGCTCTAAACTATGGGCTCCATGGAGGCCAAGAAGAGAAGGGGAAATTTGCTTCTGATTTTCTCAGGATGTGGCATGACATGAAGTATACATTTGAGTTCTGTTCCTGGTTCCTGGCATCTAGCTTTTAATTAATTACTTAATTAACTGTGGTACAAGGAATTGAACTGAGGGCATCATGTGTGCTAGGCGAGTTCTATTTTTATGAAGCCACATATCATCCCTTTCATTATCTTATTTTAAGACAATATCTCATAAATTGCCCAGGATGGTGGAGATCTTACTGTCTCAGCCTCCAGTGTAGCTGGGACAAAGGCATGTGCCACTCTGTTGCTATTGCGTGCTGGAAAGATGGTGTTGTCTGGGAATATGGTGGTGTCTTGTGGAAGATAGTGGTGCTGGGAAGATAGTGGTGTCTGTGTCCTCTAAGTAGTTTCAGGAGTGGGGCTGGCCTCAAGAAGGATCAAGGCATTAAAGAGGGTGGGGCTTTCCTTTTCCCACCACCTCCTGGGAAGTGAGAAGGGCTGGTCAATAATCTAGTCAGCCATGCCTGTGGCATGGAATCTCCACAGAGACCCAGAAAACTTTGGATTAGGGGAGCTTCTGGGTTGTTACACAGAATGAGGAACTGCAAGGTGCATTCCCAGGGGTGGGATAGAAACTCCAAAGGGGTCCAAGAACAGGAGCACCAAGTAGATCAAGCCTCGTAGCAAAACCAGGCAGCAGACTGACTGGAGCTCAAGGCTGGGACTGTTGTTCAGAAAGAGATCGTGAGCAAGAAGGACCCCTCAACGAGTGGGCCATGGATGTGAGATCATGGAAACGAAGCCTGCATAAAAGCAAAATCTCAGCTTATGTTAGGAGCGCCTGGCATCTGGTGCCACAGAGCAGCATGAAAGCTGAACTAGTAGTGAAAGCCCAGTGATAACCAAAAGAAGCAAGACTGTGGACATTGATAATCCAAGAGGGCCATGTGTTCTGCAGGGCCAGCCCTGTCCTAGGCTTCTGATATTCATGAAAGCAGCCAAAAAGCCTCAGGAAAACAGGAAGTCAGCTGCAGCCTTTCCTCTCCTGTGGCGAGTATGATTGCCTCCTGCTTGGGAGGCAGTCAGAGTTCCCTGCAGCAGCTTCACTCAACCACCCGTAAGGTATTTCTTCTTCTAATACTACAAGATTCTCACACATTCTTTCTTTAGGGTCTAAGAAAGGTGTTTTATTTTTCAGTGCCTGACTTTCTGGCTTGTTTTCCAGTTCTCTGATTTTGCATATCTTTTTCTATTTTCCACTCTTAATATATAAATCTCTATGCATTAGAATTTTTTGGTAGGTACAGATACAACATGAAGAAATTCAAACGCATATATGTGGGCCCCTGGGCATCTGATTCAGAGCATCTGCTTCAGTTAATGTGACACAAGGGCCCCGGAATATGCATTTGGACCACAGCTCCAGGTGATTATGCTGCAGGTGGTCTATGGACCACATTTGGAGAAGCAACTGCTTTACGTCATCTAAATGCCTTGCAAAATTGGACAATGTGCTAACTGTATCACACCTACTACCCGTCTGACAGAGACTGCAGATTTCCCCTCTCTCCACGTGTAAGAGTGGCAGAACATCATTCGTTTTTACACTGTCTTGATTTGGGTTGAAAATGGTCTCCATAACTATATCCTGGGCCAATACATTGAGAATTTTTAGGGTGCAATTCAGAATTCAAGTTTGATTGTGTTTTGACTGTCTCGAGTTTTATCGTATCCACAATTTTAAGGGCAATATATTTTTATTGATACTTAGGCCTCTTCTGAGATAGGAAGATGGTATCAATTTATACCTGAACTATACCACTTTATCTTTTTGCTCTTCCCAGAGTGAAATATTTCTCTCTCCAGTCTCTTAGAAAACTGCTCTTTCAACTGCCAGCATAAAGTCAGCTGCAGACTTTTGGTAGAAATTACAAAGGAGAATTTGAGATATTTACAGTGTCTCTTTTAGAATTGGAAGCTGGACAGCAAGCAGTCATCACATATGGGAAAGATTTACATGGGGCTCATGTTTGATGTTGTATAAATGGTATTTTCAAGCACTCTCGTCCTCCAGATTTTCCATGGCTACAGTATATGCTCTTGTCTCCACTGAGAAATATGCTAGTCTAGGGAATATTGAGTAAGCATTCTTCCAGGCCCCAGTCTTTTGTTTCCGGCCAAGTTTAGTGTGACTGTTTCACATATGATTTTGCTCTTCATGAACTAACTGGAAAAAATGAAAACCTGGCCTAAAAATAAAGGTAGCAGGCATTTAACCATTAATCTGTAAACATTTGTTGTTACTAAAGTCCATAAGAACCAAAGAGCAGGTTCATATAGTGAATCAGGGTCACAATGCTGGTCAACACTGTGCTCTGTGCCATTGCCAACCCTCAGAGTTAGGAGGAGTCACCGAAAGGAAGGAACTGTATGAAATAATGTGCAAGACTAATTGTCTGAAAATGTAGATGGAATTAGAACTCAACGTCCACATTGTGGGAATCTGTGCCAGCCTCTTACATATTTGTTCATAATGGCCTTACCATCCACACATGCAGTTTTCAGTTCTGTGTGTGACATGTGCCCATGCAGAAGGAAGGCATATTTAAAGGTAAAGGCTGGAGACGCTAATGTAAAATATTGTTCTCTGGTTAGTGGATAGGCTTTGAGGAATGACCCCAGAAGGGACATTATATGTGTGAAAATCAGCTGAGGCCTTTGGTGATGGTCATGAATTTTGTTCCCCAAATATTTCTAGCCCTCTGCTCTGCAGACACATGACAGGATTATCCTTGCCCTCCTCTGAAGTTACTCCAGCCATCGAACGTGTTTTGGCAACTAACTGGAAAACAACTCAAAACAATGTGTTTGAGTTCTGGGTAGAAGTTAGAGGTATTCCAGGTTAGGTCATTCTGTACCCTTGCCCCTGTTCTGGAATTGTAGAAACATATACAGCAATGGCAGGATTTGTTCCGGGAGTGTATGCTTGCAATTCACTTGCTACCAGGATCATGGAAAGAAGTCAGTTTGTGGACCAAGGCACCACTGTATTTGGTCACTTCAGTGACTGGTCAACTGGGGCCTCTGGTGAGCCACACTGAATAAGTGACATAAGTTAGAAATAAATGACCAGTTTAATGAAGAGAATTGCACTGTTAGTAGGCTCAGGCTGTAGCTACAGAGAGCTGCAAAGAATATTAAAAAGTTCATTTCATATCTGTGTAAAGAACAAATGTAATACAACAGTGCAAGTAATAAAGACATTTAAAAATTGAGAACAGGAAGGAATGATACAGTGATTGTACACTGCCTATCAACGATCCAAACTTTTAAATAAACTTGAAATAATTATATAGGAAAAATTCAGCATCATGCTCCCATTAAAAAAGAAAAACAGCTTTTGACAACTTTTAAAACCTCATTTCTGATAAAACATGGTTATCAGATTAAAAGCATTCAGGTTATGTGGGTCCTGAAGGAAAATTATAAAGTCAAGGGTTGGAAAGAAACAGAGTAATCATACGTTACCTGTGCACAAGCCAAGCCACATGCAGTCTACTCACAGCCCAGGTTGCATTCAAGAAACGTGGTCTAATGTCTGCATTTTAAACACCCACCCCCAATGTCCCTCAAACTATGTGGCACTATGTCCCAACTCTTAATTTATTGCTTCAACTCTCAAAATTCTTTCAATCGTTCCTCCAAATTCCAATCATCTCTCATTCCAACAGGCCCCAAAGCCTATCTGAACCCTCAAAAAATGTGGGGTTTTCCCTCTGAAATCCAAGTAGGTCAACTCCTTCTCCTTTTCTATCCTTTCCTTTGTTCTCCATGTTTTTCTTCTCTATATCTAGATTTCTGTAAAATCAAAGCTACGACTGAGTGGTCAGACTCTGAGTATTCTTTCAAGTGAAAAAAGCCAACAATCAAGTACATAATGCTGCATCACACTCAAGAAGTAGGAGAAAGATGTTTAAAAAGTATTTTCTTTTTTTGTTGGATACAGTTAAGGGACCCAGCCTTTCTCCTTTGCAAGTAGCATACCACTGTATACAAAGGGACCTCTTTTTTAAACAATGTTTTGTGTTATTTTTAATGGAAACATAATTACAATAGTTATGGTATTCTGTGTGGTATTCTGATACATGTGTACCTTTATTAAGTATATCTCTCAACTCAAACGTTTGTAATTTCTTTGTAGTGAGAATATTCAAAATCTTTTCTTGAAATATAAAATATTGCTGACTTCTGTGCAAAAGATGCCTCTTTAAAAGAGTAAATATTGGGGCTGGAGATATAGCTCAGTGGAATAAGCGCTTGCCTAGCAAGCACAGGGTCCTGAGTTCGATCCCCAGTACCACAAAAAAAAAAAAAAGAGTAAATATTATGATTTTCCCATGAATGTATCGAGACTAAATTAAAGGGTTAGTCATCTACTCTGAAGTAGCCCTCTACAGACCATGCACCTTCCTTGTATTTCAGGAGATCTCATGACCACTTATGGATAATACTCCAGAAAGCCACTCATTCAGGAAATATGTCTGTGTTTCCTCCCCAGACGATCACAGTTTAGTTTTATTTTCTTAGGAAATGTCTGATCCCAAAGAGCTGGTATAGTTTCTGTATTAGAAATCCAAGATCGTCAAGTTGACTTCTTGTAGTATAATTTGAAGCTCTGTCAGGCTCACTGTCATGTTTTGCTGACATACATCAATAAAGTCTGCCCATCAGCTAAGAGCTGGACTTGTTTTAACTCTGTCATTATTTAATTAGGCTCAAAAATATTGCTATGTGCACGGAACCCATTATTTTCCAGTACAGAAGAAATTCTTGTTGAAATGGAGGAATATTTTTCCTGATATCACAAATTAAAGACAATAAATACATAGACGGTTGACAGATTTCTTTTTTAAAAGAGCAATGTTACTTCCCATTTATAGAACACAAATAAATTTTTAAAGGAAACTTTTGTGTTAGCAGGAGGTCATAAATGTTACTGCATACACTATCCACCTATCCTCTTCTTGTAAGAACAGGAAATAATATAGAATTTATTTGCTTTAAATTTGCTTAAATATTAAGCATAATGCATATACTTGAGTCTGAAATATCTCTAAACTGTTTATTTCAAGAAACTTCCAGCAATAATTTAAATTTTTCATTTACAACAAGTTTTTGTGATGAGGAATTGTCAAGGAAACAGATCAAACATGTCCTACATCTCTAGATCTTAAGAGATATATTTTCTTAGAGATGTGTGCTTTGATTTCTGGCCATTTTTTGAAATATTGAGCCTAAGAGGTTACTAAGTGCCCAAAACATAGCCCAGAAAAATAAAAATGGGGTTATTGGACATTTTAAACCTTGTTTTCCACAGAATATTCAAAGGATAGGATAATCCTTCCTCTTTGACTTCTATTTATGGCACTTGTCAAACTCTTCCATCATACTTTATTTTTAAACAAAGCTTTAAAATGATCACCCTCAGTTTATATGCACAGTACTCTTTTTATATACCAAGTAAAACATGTGAGCGAATGAGCTTAAGGTATTTCCTGTTGCAGAAGTAGAATGTTGTGACTGCGTATTGCAAAGATAATATGAATAGTTCCTACTATACTTTCTTCAATATTAATCCCCTACTCCTGGTACACTAGGTGTTGGCCAGAATGCACACACAAGAAACAGTGCCTTCTTTCTTTTCAAAAACCATAATTCTTTCTAAACATGTATAATGTAAAAAACAAAAAAGGAATAACTAATAGTAGAATATGTAACATGATTTCCAAGAGAATCTACTGAGGCTTCATCTAAGAAGAAAATTTCAGATTATTTAATGGTGACTAAGAAAAGTTGCCTTCTGTCTTGGGCCACTTCCCTTTGCGAACGGTATTCTTCATGCTCAAGGGGAAAGGCATATCCAGTAGTTTAATCAGACCATCTAAATATATATCATAGAGTGGGATAAAACCATACAATCTGAGCCTCTGAAGGGAAAAATCTTTGTGTCTTTGTTTTCAACAGAAATCTATTTCTGTTACCATTTCTGCTACTAGTAAGAGTTATTTGAGACCACTCAGGGTAGCTGTATCAATCCTTTACACTGTAATTTACACTTTTCAAGAGAATATCTGCATTGCATTGAAATAATAAATCTGTGGAAGAGAAAGATGCCATGCACCACTGAAGATTCTTTTGCTGATGGTCTCACTTTCTTTTTTGTGACATTATAAAACCAGTGGTGTAATCAAAACCTTTCTGTATTTTATATAAACTTAGCCATCACCTATTCACACATGGTCATCCTGGTAGTCTCTGTACAAACAGAAATGCATTAACTGTCAATGTTAACTTGATTACAGCGAGCAGTTACTGTCAGTTCCGTGGAACAAGGATTTTCCCAGTATCCTTCCATCTTCTAAATAGCAATACAAATTCTTTAGAAAGTTCCAATTGTGTGATCTTTGTTATGAACAACACTGAACCTGTGTTCATGACCACACATGTTTCCTCTCACTTGTTCCCTGTGATGTTATTCAGCAGGTGGTAAAACCAAGACCTACCCTCATGCACCTCAGGCTATCTGAACAGCAACTGAGGAACAGTGCTTCACCAAAGATCTTTTCCAGGGAGGCATAAAATACCCAGTTACCGGGAATCCCCATCAGGTAAACACTAGGAAGTTACTCCTCACCACAATTTTTCCATTCCGTTTCAGATTTTCATTCTTTAACATTTTAAAAATTCTCAGCTGCCTCAGGATTGATGTATACACGGATACAAAATTCATGTAAGATTCCCACAAGGGAATCAGTGTTACTCCAGAAACAAGAACATACAGTAATAATCTGATGGCCTTTTCTTTTTCACTCTCTCTGTCTTCCTTTGTCTCTGACTGAAAGGTAACATAGTTTATTGAGAAAACAATAGGTCATAGATTCTGACAAATTTAGGACTGGAAATAGATTCGTAATTGTGGAATAGTTCGGTCCTCCAGTCTTTTCTCCATAGAAAAGCAGTAATCCCTCTGTTACAAGGCTGTTGTGAAAAAAAAAAAAAAAAAAAAGGCTGTTGTGAAATCTAATGAAATTGCAGGCACAATGATTCCAGTAAAAAGCTTGAGTGTAGTAGAAGATAGCTCAGTTCCTTTTCAGTTGCTCTGGATACCTATGAAGCCTGGATGATATTCTTGTTAGACCTTTTTATTTTATCCCCTCCCCCATGTAACCCTCGTTTCATTGTTGTTAGATTAAGTGGGCTTCAATGAACAAGTGATTACAGATAAAGAAACAAGAAGCTCTTCTTCCATGTTTAGTGGTGAGATGAACTTAATACACTCACAGTTGAAAGGAGACGAAGACTATGTCCAATCCTTCTGTTTCAGACTAGTAACGGTCATATCTGAAACATCCAAAACTTTAGCTTACATATCAACTTAATCTTTCATTAAAAACACCACAAATAACTTGTAAGATAAGACTGTACAGACTCCTTCTACATAGCGATAAAATTTAGAGACACTAAGGGCAAAACTCATTCATGTCACTTCTGTCAAATAACACTTTGGCCAGAAAAGTCATCAAATCTCTGTCTATGGCAACCTCCTACATGACCTCAAACTTCAGCGGAAGGACTTATAAATTAGAATTTCTTGGACCCTTATTCATTTTTGAAAATGGAAATTTGGGAAAAGGAAGTGAAGTGTTACTAACTCCTGACCATCTGATGGTCTTCGTCTTTTTCATAGTGATTATAAAAGCATAGGGTTTGCACTGAGACCTTCCAATCTGGCGACTCCTTCCCCCACCCTCCACACTTGGATGGTAGAGGAACGTGCATGCTGGCCACCAAGAGACAAGAGGGTTTATTAGAAGAAAGACAAGGGGGCTGGGGATATAGCTCAGACATAAGCACCTGCCTGGCAAGTGCAAGGTCCTGAGTTCGATTCCTAGTACCCAAAAAAAGGAAGATGATAGGTTGCAAAATTTAACAAATCAGAGTTGATACTGCACTATGTTGGGATTTAGTCAAGAAGTAACTTTTTATGTGTGTTTTTTTAATCTCCAATTTTATTTAAGGAATAACAAGATGCCATGTACATTCAGAGTGCTATGGCTATTAGCATATTTCTACACAAAAAGTTTGGGAATTAAGGGACAGGATAAAAAGTGATTTACTTCATATCCTCAAATTGAATGTCCCTTGTGGAAGCAATTATAATAATAATACTCATCAATCTAAATTTATTGCCAGATTCCATGTTGACTATCAAAGCTTATGATCCTAATTGGAAATTTTTATGCATGTAATGATCATTAAATACTCATATCCAAGTTCCTACTTTTTGGCAGGCAGAATCTGAGATAAGGCTGTTCATTTGTATGTTATCTTCTCAGTCTAGGAACATGTTGTAGAAAGCTTCATGATTTTGTTATTTTGCATTTTAGTATAACTACACAATTTAACCCTACCCCTAAAATGAGATATTTTCAGTTAACATAATGGGGGAAAAGCAGCTGAGAATCAACCTGTATACACATCTAAAATAATGGTAAAAACATAAAACCCAGGCTAAAATTAACTATGGTTGTTTCTTTGCCTGAGACAGCTCGGCTCACTGTATTTTACCTGGCATCTGTATTTCGTATTAACTCTTCCCTTACCTATTCACACGAGTTCCTCTCGGTAATATCTGAATCAATCTAAGCATATTAACCGTTTTGTGTTAACTTACTTACATTGACTCACCATCAGCAAGGAATTAGCGTCATTTCCTTGGGAGAAGGGTTTTTCCTGGATGTGGTAAGATATGCTGTGTAAAACGTTACCATTGTCATACCATTCCTATGCAGCTGAGAAACAGTTTGCTAGATTTTGAACTTGTGTTAATAGAATCTAAATTTTAAGTTTACTCAAAATCCATATTTACAGGGCTTTCTAATTTTTTCTCTTTAGTATCCCCCATTAATTTTATGAATCTTAGCTGTGTTAGAACTTTTCAAGTTTCAGTTACAAAAGCCTAACTGTAGCCAACATCAGCAAAAAAAAAAAAAAAAGGAATTTATGAGATCATAAAACTGAGCTTTCCAAGGGAAGCTCAGCCCCCAGGCACAGTGTATCAATCTGGGTCTAATCAGGAGAAAGAAACCACATAGCAATTGGAACAGAGAAAGTTAAAGATAAAGAATTATTAACTCTAACAATAGGTGGAGTATCAGAGGGTTGGCTCCTACGGAGTGGAAAGAACATAGGGAGAGCAGATACCAGGTGCAGCCTCAGCTGCTCCAGGGAGACTGAGCACAAAGGATGATTCCATTGCCATGTTGAAATCCGGGCCGCTCTGGGGAAGGTGAGGCCTTGGCCTCCTGGATAGCCTAGAAGTCACTGTCTGGTTAGGCCATAGAACTTTCTGGAAGCCCCTTCCCTGGAACTTATAGGAAATGAGCCCACTAGGTTACCATAGATAGTCTTGGGGTGGTGTCTCCAATAAATAGTGCACTACAGAGCTGCCTTAAACAGCAAAGGAGAGGGCGGAGAGCTGTTTGAATGTTTTGCTCACTGTGCATTGCAGATGCCAAATGCTGAACACATGTGAGCTGGGCATGGAGAAAGACAGGTAAACGTGGGGGATGCGCTGAAAGAGAAGACACTTGTGCAGAACCAGAGCAAAGGATCCCAGCAATAAAATCCCATCCCCTTCAGCAGTGTCTCTTCCACCTCCTATTGACTCTGATTAGCATACCAGCGAGAAAAGGAAATTTGTTAAAGGCACCATGTACATTGTTATAATCAAACATAAAGAGGGGACTGGATCTGAAGATTCAAATGGTGTCAGTAGGATTTGCTTTTTCTCTACTTCTCAGCATCATTTTCTTCAAGGCTGGTAGGTTCTATGTTGTGACTGAGTGAATTCAGCAACAGAACAGAATTTCTCTTATTGGCGTTTGTGACACAAATCCCAGAACAGGGTCTTGTCGATACTGAGGAGACTGGCTTGTGTCCCACGCCATCCCTAAACCACCATATGCCTGAGGTGTGTAACATTATTTGACACCTCCTGTGATATAATGCATGTATCCTGAACCTCCTCACAGTGCTGTTACCAGAGTAAGGGGGATGCTTCAGAGTAACCAGCAACACTGCAGAATTTATTCCATGCCTTGAAAATGTGTTTTCAAACCATCTGAGCTTTGTTTTTTTAAGCATTTTTACAAGGTCTTAGATCTGCGAGTGAAATTAAAAACTATCCAGTTTAGCCAAAAACCTTGAGTTTATTACTAAAACAAACAGACAATAACAAGAAGCATTGTTAGAATTTCTTTTGAATACTGGATTTCTGTTAAAACAGTATCATAGTTTTGGAGACATAAGCTTTTTCAGTGAAAGAACCTATGAACTAACCATTTTCTCCTCACAACAGCGGTGCCCCCCCCCCCCCGTCATTTCATACCACTCAACAGTACAAAGAAAGAGACTATTGACATACTGGTAAAGAAATTTTGGATGGAGTCCAAAGCATTACGCTGGATGAAAAGTAATTCTCAAACTGCTATCTAGAGTAAGGTTCCATTTAAGGTAATATTCTTGAAATAGTAGAATTGGAAAGGTGAGCTATGACTGTCAGGAGCTGGGGCCGGGGAAGGCAATGACTATGAAAGAGTAGAAGGGGGAGTTTGTTGGGAGGGATAAGAATAGTTCTGCACCTTGGTTGTTGTAGTGGTTGCACAAATTAGTACATGTGATGAAATTTCACAGAACTATATATACTTTCCCTTCACCCTGCCCCATGATTTCCTTCAAAACCTGGCAAGGCTGGGCTGGAGGTACAGCTCAGTGGGCTAAGTGCTTGCCGCTAAGCACTAAGGCCCTGAGTTCGATCCCCGGTCCCGGAGGGGGGGAAAAAAAAACCTGGCAAGGCACCAAATAAGCTTATGGTTTACTTAGTGCTATTGTATAAATATTTGATCTTTTTACCATGATTTTGATACTGTGGATTTCGAAGATAGTTTCTTTAAGGGAAACTGAATAAAGAGTCTAGAACCATCTATGCCTGTAGTTGTGCTGGCTGCCTGGATGTCCTCAACCAATTCAAAACAATTCCCTTTCATGACCATTTGGACTTTGAGGAAGAGCCAGACATCAGACAGTGCCAAACCTAGTGACTAAGGTGGGCAAAGACACATGTCATGTTCTCAGGAGCCCGCCTTTCCGTCAGACGACACTCAGCAACAGCAGTCTTTGTAGCTTTGATGGCCCTTGCACTCAGGAAAGAGGAATCCAGAACTGGTGCAGAAAGTGGCAAGAACGATGGGATAAATGCATTTAAAGTGAAGTGGAGCAATGTTGAGGGGAATTGTGGCAATGTTGTGTGTGTGTGTGTGTGTGTGTGTTTATTGTAATGGTTAAGCACACATCATTTTTTTTTTGTACCAGAAATCAAACTCACAACCCTGCACTTGCCAGGCAGGTGCTGGCTGACCCAAGTCAGTCCTTGCCTATTTGAAACCTCCATTCCAGGATTAAATTATTTCAAAAGAAAGTTGGCAAAACTAGTAGTTAAAAATGCAAATTGAGAAAGATTCCTGAAAATGAATTAGGAAACTGAAAGTCGGTTCCTGTTAAATCATTTATATCTTCACAGCGAGCAAAAAATAATTATTCATAATTAGTGTAAATAAGAAACAAAAAGCAAATGAGTATTTATACTATTACAGCGGCACCTCAGTTCACGAACTTGATTGTTTCCATAGTTCTGGTCCCAAACCAAATTGGATTAGAACTAAATCAAATTCAATGGTTAGATTCAATGCTGACCTTACAGGAAAGTTTGATTCTAAAAGTCAAAGATGTTTTAATAATATGAGGCTTAAAAAGAACACTTACCATGAAACTAAGTTTATATTCATCTAAGACATTTAGTAAAATGATAGCAACAAAGTTCATAATAATGACAAAAGAAACAAACAAATGCAATAGAAATAATTATTAAAAACACCTACAAATAAGGAGGAAAGAAAGTTAGAATGTTGCAGGTGCCAAAGACAAGGAAAGAGAGGAGCTGCTGCAGATTGGAGAAGACGGAAGAGATAGAAAGACTAAGTATAGGGTGGAATCTTGGGTTGGACCCTGGAATACAAAAGGTAAAACTTTGGTGAAAACTGGACAATTTCTGTGGTGTAATTTGTAATACTGCATCAAGATTAATCCTTTGATAATTAACCTCAAGGGCACGTGCGGTATTCACTCAGAGGAACATTGGTGAAGGGTACGTAGGGACTCTATAGGACTAAGTACCTTTACAACTCTGCCATAAGTTTCAAGTTCTCTCAAAATTAAAATGCTCAAAAAGAGAAAAGCTGGGACTTCCAGGAAGATGGAGACTGGGTAAGCAGCAGAGAAAGATCCTCCTGGAGGATCGCCACCCAGACACTGGATTATAGCAACATGAGAAAGACAAGAAGGAGAGAAGCAGGTCCCCTGGTACCAGGAGGGATTTGAAATGAGAATTGAAGCCATCAGAAAAAGCAAACAAGATTCCTTGCTGAGAAACAGCTCAGGTGGCCGCCAGTTAGAAGAAGAGTAGGAGGAGAAAGAAGGAGTCACCGCTCCATACACGCCCTCAGTCCACTCCCTCACCCCTACACTCACTCTTCAGCTTTGGAAGCCCATGCTCACGGAAGCCTCCTGACTCAGCAAGAGGAGAGTGAAACTTCGAGAACTGGGCAAAAACCGGAGTGGAGAAAGCACAGCCAGGAAAGGAAGCAGTGGCAGTCAGGAGGTGCTGTTGAGTCCAGCTTGATGATGCTAAAGGAACAACAACCACTAGATCAGCATGCCCACTCTGCAATGACCCGTCCTAATCAGCGCCTTGAGGCAAGGAGGAGACAAAGCAACCAGTACATAGCCCGCCACACCCAGCTCCATGCCTGTCCCTAGGCTGTGCCCTGCTACCTCTCCCCTGTGAGAGCAACTGCCAGCAGAGAGCAGCAGAGAGAGGCGGCAGTGACCCTAGGGCCATGGCAAATCCCCGGAATCCAGACAATGAACAAACAGGAACTGGAGCACACCAGCAAGAGTGAGGTGCAGATGGAGGTGGGCCAGATCACCCTGTGCACCCTTCTCACTGTAACACTAAGCAGGAAGCACGAGCTGAGGTACTGGGCTCCAGGTCCCACCCTGAACCCCCTCTGTGAGCACCTTGAGACTCGACATCCTTCATGCCCAACCTGTGTTCCAGACAGCAATATGCTGAGACCATGGGCTTCAGGACCCACTCTAAACTACTATTATGAGCACCAAGAGAGACTTCATACTGCTTGCAAATATGAACCTTATATGAATACATAGAGACAAATTATACAAAAAGCAGGAGTCCTGGAGATCGAGAGGTGGCAACATACTCTACACAGAAGACCCAAGAAACTCCTCCAATTGTCTCCTAAAACTAATAACTAAACTTAATACACACCCTGGACTACCTCAGTGAACACGAATGGGGGAGACTTCATGCCACTTGTGCCCATCATCGTAAGTGTGCCAAATGACCAGCTGTGTAAGGGGCGGGGAGTGACAGCACTGGAGATCGAGAGGTGGGAGGAGGCAAAGACTTGGAAGTAGGGTGGAGACCCGGACCTTTAGCTGGTCAAGAATAGCCTCTAAAGAGTCATAGTAGCCTTCAGGGAAACACTGGTGACCCATGAGGGGACACTAGGGGCCTTGACAGGGAGCTCAGCAGCCTGAGGGGGTTTCCCAATAGGCTACATGAAAACCCTGAGGACCTGGACCAGGCTCCCAGGCACACGGCAATGGGGCAGAGCCTTGTGGTCCATGGGGGGCAATCTCATAGACTGGACTGGGCCCCTGGGCATGCCACAGAGGGTTAGAGCCTGGCTGTTTGCAGAAGAGACCCTGCGGACTCAACCAGACCCCTGAGGGCCTCAAGGGCTTGTCAATGGGGTGCTCACCACAGTGTACCTGGGTCCCTGCCTATCTACCATCTTTGAGGATGGGCGCTTTTCCACCTAGTGCCATAGCAATTTGTGTGCACTCATGTTTGTTACAATATAATTTGAAGCAGCCATGTGTCTTCCCAATGTGAAAGCCCAAGGGAGTAAATAAACCAAAAAGTACAGTTATTATCAGAGGGAGGACGACTGCTTGGGTGGGGTAACAGCAGACATGAGGGCAGAGAAAACTGATTGATCAATAGTACATGCCTTCATTTGTATAACCGAGTAACCAACTTCAAGATAACATTATGTAGTGCAGCAACCATTGTTAATTCCCTACTATCTTCTCTGTAATTATGTATTTCCAGTTTTGCTTTTGAGTTATTCTGTTCATGTCTGTTTGGTTGTTGATATTTGTCTTTAAAATTAAAAAAAAGAGAGAGAGAAAAGCTACCCATGTTATTTTGACAGGAATCCAGTTTGAGAATCAGAAACTGGAGACTGATGATCCAGTTCCTGTCAGACATTTGCTCTTATAGAAGATTAGAATTGCTCAGATCGGGCTGGAGGTATAGCTCAGTGGTGTAAGTGCTTGCCCGCTAAGCACTAAGGCCCTGAGTTCGATCCCCGGTCCCGGAAAAAAAAAAAAAAAAGAATTGCTCAGATGAAGGCAATAGGAAAGGAGCTCGAGGCCTTAATGAAGTAGGACCCAAACAATGAATAATTGTGCTGCAGCAGGACCTTGGTAGGGGAAAGGAAGGGGAGGCTAGGGGAGAAATGGGAAGGGGAGGAATGGGAGAAGGAAGAGGAGGAGGAGGAGGAAGAGAAAGAGCTTTAGCAGGAAGTGTTTTGAATGATAAAATTCAACTATTACATTATAAATCTTACTTGTTTCATAAAGAAACATCAAAGAGATGGAACAACTACTGCATAATAACTTAAACCATCTACACTGAAACAAGCTTCTAACCATACAGTTCTCTTAATTACTTTCAACATTAGAAATTAAAAGAATTTTAATATGTGCCTTATTACCATATTTAAGAACCTTATGACACAGGGAGATTTTTTTTCTAGATATTTACAAGGTGAATATACAAAGTTCACTTAATATTCTGAGTTGAAAACCTCTCCGTAGGAGAAGATGACAGTTCACATTAAGAAATGGTTCAAATTAAAGTATCGATTTTCCTTGTTAGATGTTTACAAAACACAGAACTCCCGAAAGACACACAGCTTGAAGACTAGAATAGTAAATGTTGCCCTCTTGGAGGTATGAGTGGTTCAATCTCATCATTTGTGCCGTTAGTTTAAACAATCTGTAGCTGTATGTATGGATTTTCATTTTTCTTTTTCATGCAAATACACACATTTTAAATGCATTAAAATAGTCTAATTGTGTGATCAATTTGCCAAAATTATATTCTGCTCTCTTATTCTATCTGCCTGTTTGGGACCCCCTTTTGGTTAGTAGGAGCCTCTCTGTCCCACATGTGTTGTTCTATTTAACGTGATTAGGAAATACTTCTGAAATGAAAAATATTAATAACTATATATTGGACATTGTCTAACTTTAAATGAAGTAAATTCTGAGAATATGGAACACTATAATGATTTTCCATATAGTTTGCATATTATCCTTGACCTTTCCCATATGACAGATAATTTGCTCTGTTACAGAAATTTCCTTTCCAAATGAAACTGTCAGTATCCTTACCTTTCTTGGAGTATACAAAAAGATGACACCTTATAAGATTCTATAAATTAAGTAGGAGTAACCTAGGACAGTCTTTGGAGCCATTTTATTTCTCTCTATTGATTGTTCTCTGTAGACCAGATCACATCCTTACGTAGGCAACAGCAGTCCATTCAAACAAGTGTTCCCCCTCAGGAAAGGAGCTCCGTCTCCACCAGGCTTCCTGACCTTAGTACCAGGTACAGTGAATGTTTTATTAGTGCATCGTTCATGACACCTGTGTCCCTGTCACCCAAGGCAGGACAATGGAGAGGACCAGAACCACAACATCATTTTATTGGCTGGGTCTCTCTCGTCACTGAAGTCGTTGTCTTTGCTCTGTGAAAATAAGATATGTGGGAAGCCGGAAGATGGTTTCCTGAGCTTGCGAGCTTCAGCATGCGCATTCTGTACAAGTGTTTAATAACTGGAGCGAGCCACTTCACAACCGCTGTTTTGTAATGCAGTTGGTTCTTTAAGTAGAGCTCTTTCGTGGAAAATGTTCCCATGAAAACTGATCTTGGTCTCCAAATATGTGTATTATTTCTATGTAGCTCTAACCAAGTTATGTAACATTGTAATATCAACTCTAGTGTTTGAAATCACTTAACATAATACTTATACATGTCCTTTATGTAAAACATTCTTAGTGAAGACAATACTCTCCCAATCTGCTGCCTACTTTGAGTTAAGAAATGACCTTTCAGGTACTCATCTCCACCAAACTGTGGTACACTGGAAGCAGCCAAACACTCAGGAGATAAATAAACACATGTCCAGAGAAGGAGCTTGCTTGTAAATAATGAGTAAATAATGATAGTGGTTTAGTTTTAAATGGAAGGAATCAAGACAATCACTTGTAAAGTGATTAAAGGTGTAGTTTGAAGAATTTTTTGGTGGGTGGTACACTGGAGTGAAAGGGGTTCACCCTTAGGTGGGTGCGTGTGGCATGCCCAACACTAGCCATTCTTGGGGAAGCCCTTACCACCCATGAATTTGTTTTCACATTCTCAAAGCATTAATGATTATTGAAAAATCAGCAAAGCTAGAAACAGATTACATATTGAAGTATGTGAATTGCCTGGCACCCTGTTCAAGCACCATATGTAGTTCTTGACATTGTACTTGACAATATATTCATGTAAACTTCAGAACACCGAGCTAACTCTTGCAGGTTTGGCTTCTGTGTTTGAGGCCAACAGGTGAGTACATAGCTCCCGTGTCTTCCTGTACCGGTTGAGGTTTCTATGTATTACAACTTTCTATACTAGAAAACACTATTGCTAAGAAAGGTGTGCTTAGTGCTTGTAACATTTTTCTTGGGCAATGTGGAGCTTACTGTGTTTGCTTTCTAACAGGGATCCCGTCAAGGGACTCCTGTCCATCGCTGAGGTACAGAGGAGACAGGCGGAATGATAAGTTCATAGCTGCGGCTTGGGAACAGCTCTTACACCTCTGTTCCGATGCTTGTTTCTCTGTTGTTTCGTTATTAATTCTGCATCTATTTCCTTATGCTTCGTGAACTTGAGGCTTAATTTTCCACCAAATCATTTTAAACGTGAGAGCTTTCTGTTCATAGAACTTATAGCCACTACATATCATAAAATTATTCCCAAGAGACCTCACTTTATTAATTTTAAAAATGTTGCATCCACACAAGGCTTCATATTTTTCAAAACTTTATTTTATTTTATCCTAATAAAAACTTTCTTCTCTAACTCTGTCTTGGGTTTTTCTCTCGCAGACATTAGCTATATCCAGAGTTGTGAGACTGTCAAGGATCACATAATCTTCCCCTTACCCAAAACTCCCCCTTTGCAATATTTTGTTCAAAGACCCATGGGGCTTTGGGGGTGGGACAAGGCACTGCATAGTTTGGGTTGGTTTTTGTGTTCATCAGTGACTGCTCGCCATTTCTCTTTCCTTTCATCTCTGGCCATAATACGCTGCTATCTTAGTTGCAGATAGATGCTGACAAAACGGGAACAAAGGTATGAGATGAAAGTTTATTGGAGCTGCAAGTTTATAGCAAACACGAACGCAAGTGGATGAGGGTGCCTGTGGGGAGACGTACAGGGAGAGTCTCATAAAAGTACATCATCTCGATACTTCTGCATTTGGAAGCGTCTGCTGGAAGCTCCTTCTTACTGACTCTTCCTTTCCAAAGAGATGACTTTGACCAAGAATCTTGCTGCCCCCCATCTCCTTTTGAAAAGCAGTAAAGGCAAAGGTGACATTTAGGTCCCATAAGGATATATACAGGTGGAAATGAAAGTGTTTTAGAGCACAGTCAGGATGACTGTTCCGTTCCTTTGATAAATTTACTGACATCTGTTCCAGAGTCATTTTGCTACACAAACCTGCCATTAACAAACAGTGAGGACTTTAATTAACTGAACATACCAAGGAGCGGAGCTCTGATCAAATGGCACCATCTGGAGCAGGAAGACGTAAAATTTTCTCCTCAGCTGTACTGATGAGGGGCACTATTAAAATTTGTCTCAATCACAAATGATTCCCCTGCTGTTATAAGGTTCTTTATGAGTAGCAAATGCTTCATGATTTGGAATACTTTGCTCCAGAGGGCCACAGCATTAAAATGTAAATTTCCTGAGCTTTGGGTTTTTTACTTTGGCCTTTTGTTAATGCCCCATTAGTGCTCATTAATTCTTCGTGCTCTGCAAAGGATTGTGCTCATCAGTTTTGAGTTTGAAGAAGAAAAGATCAACCAGAAACTAGTTGTGTCCAAGCCCTTGCCAATTTTTCTTAATAAACTTATTTGGAAATTTAATATGAAGTCAGATGGTCTCCCTAGAAAAACCCACTTGTACACGGTATCACAGAATATAAAGTCTGAGTTTGTGGTTTCTTAGGCTCTCAGAGGCATTTATGCTGAGGCGCAGGGCATAGATCAAGGCTCTCTTTCCCAGACCTGCGCTTACGTATCTTCCATACCCCTACGGGTCTCATTCCATTGCCTCATCTGACCAGAATTTCAGAGTCCCTCAGTAAATATCAACTTTGGACATCAAAAACTATACTTTTTCCAGTTTGGTTCAGTCTAATAGTTTCCAACTGTATGTTTACACTCTTGACCCGAAGGAACCATGAGGGATCTCAGTGGGGAGTCATCCATGTTGGCATCTGCTGATCAATCCCAGGTCGGGTGGGAGGGGCTCGAGGTAGATCCCAAGAGAACATACAGCCAGAGGACTCTCCTCAGGCCTCTTGGCAGTGAAGTGATTCTTTCTGCCAGGGAGGTTAAAGTTCAGGGCAGCTGAGTTTGCAAACCAGAGGCATTACTGAAAATATGTTGTTTGCAAAAGTGTTTGGCAATCATGAAATACACAGTCTAAGACTCTACAGTCTCCTTTAAGAGACTAGAATTTGGGAGAAAGTTTAAGGAAGCAATCTTAATATCCCCGGGGACAGGACATACATGTGTAACAACTGTTCCTCATAACAGGGACGTTTTTAAGGGGTGTATTGAGAATTCAAGAGGAGAATGTTGCTGCATTGTCCTCCACGATCTGATAAAAGAAGCACAAAATGGGAGTTAAGAAATGAACACTTTTCATCAGCTCTTTCATTATATTAACCATATCATTTTCAGAAATTCACTTGAGCAACCTCTAGCTTTAATTTCCCACTTATGAAACAAGAATGGTAACATATAGTTCAGAAATGATGTAATTAAGAGAAAGCTTATGAGTGTACCAGGATTTGTAGCTTTTGTTACATGTGCATTTTCCTAACTCTAGTTAGATTTACATCAATCCGAATAAAGCCTTGCAATTTTAAGCGGTAGGGAAAATCAATATGTGGGATCCATCTTTTAACTTATCACAAGACCTATATTACACCTTTCTATGGTAAATGTATTTACCTTTTTAGCAAAATCAAAGGAATCCAATGTCAAAAATGTATTTTCTTCTGTCCCTAACGGCTTCCAAGTCAGAGAGCTTTTGGTATTTGTGAAAGTGGGTAGTTACAATGGCAAGTTGTACGCTGCTGCTGACCCAGTGTCAACCAGTTCATTGATTTTCTAATTACCTTAAGTCAAACCCCGAAATTCAAGTCATCAGGGTATTGCATAAACAAAAACCAACGTAGGCCATTGTTATTCAACCTTGGCCTCACCTCATCCACCCTTTCTGGAAGCTGGGGTTGTTAAAACTTCATATTTATAATGCTTCAACTCACAGGAGATTGAAATCAGAGGAACCTAGGAGAAATAATGATAGGTAGAATAAACAAGGAAAATGTAATTTTAAAATTATACCTTATAATTAAACCTGCAACTTGAGGTTTGCATCCTGCTCTCTCCAGTGCTCAAGTCTGGCCCAGAAGTACATCGTGCATCTCCCCGCCATTTCCCTTCAAGTGCCCTGTCCCAAGGACCCGCCAAAGCCTCCAGGTCTGCTCAGTCGTGGGGTCTTGCCCCGGGGCACCAACATCCTTCTCTCCTCCACAACTTCTCTCTACCTCTGTTCTCTCCTTCTCCTAAAACAATACCCCCCAACACCAGGAGCCTTCATGAGTACAATGCTGACCTTCTTCCTTGGAAGTGGGAGAGTTTTTCATTATTAACTGACCCTAATAAACATTTTTATTTACTTGCGCTGACAGTTTTACATTGTTGTTTGTTGCTTCTTATATGAAAGTAACCAAATGTTCTTGCAGTTTTCTTATTCTTTTCCCAATTCCAAAAATATGCTTTTAATTTCCTTGTGATCCTTTTGAGAAAGCTATGCAGCAGGCAGCTGTGTAAGGCAAGCAAAGTCCTGAAGCTTAAGTCCTTGGGGTTACACATAGGCATCTTCAGCACTCTGTTACAACTCGGTGACTCAGCAGATGTTCGCCTTTCAACTTCCG